>JBBPBX010058647.1:11855-22031 GCA_038048925.1 Garcialebias charrua | reverse complement strand
GTACAAGTCCTGAATGGAGGGCAGTGAAGCCCCAATGACTTTCTCAGCTGTCCTCACTGTTCGCTGCAGCCTGTTCCTGTCCTGCCTTGTGGCTGCTCCAAACCAGACTGTGATGGATGTACACAGGATGGACTCAATGACTGCAGTGTAGAACTGGATCAGCAGCTCCTGAGGCAGGTCCAGCTTCCTCAACTGGCGTAGGAAGTACAGTCTCTGCTGGGCCTTTTTGAGGATGGAGGTGATGTTGTGCTCCCACTTCAGGTCATGTGAGATGGTGGTTCCCAGGAACCTGAAGGACTCTACCGTAGACACGGGGCTGTTGAAGATTTTGAGGGGCAGCAGTTCTGGGGGGTGTCTCCTGAAGTCCACTCTCATCTCTACTGTCTTCAGTGTGTTCAGCTCCAGTTTGTTCAGGCTGCACCAGGACATCAGTCGTTCCACCTCCTGTCGGTACGCAGACTCGTCGTCATCACTGATAAGTCCAATGACTGTAGTGTCATCTGCGAACTTCAGGAGTTTAACAGACGGGTCATTAGAGGTGCAGTCATTGGTGTATAGAGAGAAGAGCAGTGGAGAGAGCACACAACCCTGAGGGGCACCAATGCTGATGGACTGTGAGGAGGACATGATTTTCCCCAACTGCACCTGCTGCGTCCTGCCTGTTAGGAAGCTGGTGATCCACTGACACATGGCAGGAGAAACAGTGAGCTGGGAGAGTTTTGTGGAGAGAATGTCTGGGACAATGGTGTTAAATGCTGAACTAAAATCAAGAAACAGGATTCTTGCATAAGTCCCCGGGTGGTCTAGATGCTGCAGGATGAAATGCAGTCCCATGTTGACTGCATCATCCACTGACCTATTTGCCCGGTAGGCAAACTGCAGGGGGTCTAGCAGATGTCCAGTGATGTCCTTCAGGTGGGTCAGGACCAGCCGTTCAAAGGACTTCATGACCACAGATGTTAGGGCGATGGGCCTGTAGTCATTTAGTCCTGTGATGGAGGTTTTCTTGGGGACTGGAATGATGGTGGAGCGTTTGAAGCAGGAAGGGACTTCACACAGCTCCAGAGATTTGTTAAATATATTTGTGAAGATTGGAGCCAGTTGTTCAGCACAGATCTTAAGGCAGGAAGGTGAGACACCATCTGGTCCAGGTGCTTTTCTGATCTTTTGTTTCTGGAACAATCGGCTCACATCAGCTTCACATATCTGGAGTGCAACTTGAGTGGTGGGGGGAGGGAGAGACAGAGGGGGTGTTGATGGAGGAGTGATGTTAGATGCTGCTGTGGGTTGAGGAGGTGTGACTGTTTTCTTCTCAAATCTACAATAGAAGCTGTTCAGGTCGTCAGCAAGGGCTTTGTTAGCCTCTGCAGCGGGGGATGGTCGTCTGTAGTTTGTGATCTGCTGGAGGCCTCGCCACACTGAACCAGGGTCGTTGGCTGAGAGCTGACTTCTCATCTTTTCAGAGTAGCATTTTTTAGCCACTCTGATCTCCCTGGTCAATGCGTTCCTGGTCTTTTTGTACAGAGCTCTGTCCCCGCTCCTGTAGGCCTCTGCTTTAGCCTGACGAAGCTGGCTGAGCTTGGTTGTGAACCATGGCTTGTTATTGCCAAATGAGCGGAAGGTTTTTGTTGGAACACAGAGATCTTCACAAAAACTAATGTAGGATGTGACAGAGTCAGTCACATCATCTAGGTTGTCCGTAGCAGCTTCAAAAACACTCCAGTCAGTGCAGTCAAAGCAGTCCTGTAGGTCTTGTTTTGCTTCTCTGGTCCACTTTTTCACTGTTTTCACTACAGGCTTTACAGTTTTCAGTTTCTGCCTGTAGGTTGGAATAAGATGAACCAAACAGTGGTCAGAGTGACCCAAGGCTGCATGAGGAACAGAGCGATAGGCATCTTTCAGGACAGTGTAGCAGTGATCCAGTGTGTTGTTATCCCTGGTTGGACAATTAACATGTTGTTTATATTTTGGAAGCTCGTGGCTCAGTTTAGCTCTGTTAAAGTCACCAAGTATGATGAGAAGTGAATCTGGATGTTTTAGTTCCAGTGCAGTTATTTGTTCAGTCAGGTTTTGCAGTGCATCGCTCACACAGGCTTGAGGTGGAATATAAACACCGACCAGAATGAATGAGGAAAACTCCCTCGGTGAATAAAAAGGTTTACAGTTGATAAACAGAGTCTCTAAGTTGGAGCTGCAGTGTTTGTTCAGCACTGAGACATCTGAGCACCAACCTTCATTTATATAGAAACATATTCCACCGCCTCTGGACTTTCCCGACAGCTCCGTGACGCGGTCCGCTCTGTGAAGATGAAAGCCGGGCAGATGCAGCGCGCTGTCCGGGATGAGCTCGCTGAGCCAGGTTTCAGTGAAGCAGAGAGCAGCCGAGCGTGAGAATCTTTTGACAGTCTTGTTGAGGAGAAGCAGTTCATCCATTTTGTTGGGAAGAGAGCGGAGGTTCGCTAGATGAATCGCCGGGAGAGCTGTTCTAAATCCTCGCTGGCGGAGCTTCACATCCACACCGGCGCGCGTCCCACGCCTGCGTCCCTTGCGCACTCTCCACAGAGCTGCTGCTCCTCCAACTATTAAC
Source organism: Garcialebias charrua (assembly GCA_038048925.1). Taxonomy (NCBI): domain Eukaryota; kingdom Metazoa; phylum Chordata; class Actinopteri; order Cyprinodontiformes; family Rivulidae; genus Garcialebias; species Garcialebias charrua. The sequence continues at coordinate 19,444 of JBBPBX010058647.1, read as the reverse complement.
TCCAGAAAACTTTCCGTGCTCTCGAAGACTGGCAAAAAACTTCCAGAAGTGAACTGTCTAATGTTCAGCAGTTGTTCTCTGGAGTAGGTAAGTGGGTTTGAGTTGCAAAAAGCACACAAAACAAGAGGGTGTATCTGAAAATAAACAGTTATTCGAGACGATTAACTGTTTCAAGTCTTCTTTTTTATTATCATCAAGATGAGTAAATAACTCATCTAAGTTTGTTAAGTAGTGCGAGTTAGGGAGCTTTCCTTCCATCTTTTCATGAAGAAAACAGTCTTCCTCATTTTCTACACTTTCAGTGCTTTCAGCAATGGATAGCTCCAGTTTCAACAGTCTTAACAGCACATACCGAATCTACGTTGTTGTTATCAACTGATTCAATGTATGGTTTGATCATATTAACATGACACAGTCTCGAACCACGCTTTCTGTCAGGGGTAGTGATTATGTAATCACGATCAGATATTTTTGCTTTCACAACATATGGACCAGAATAACGAGCTTGCAAGCTCGAGCCTGGGACAGGAAGTAAGGTCAACACCTTGTCTCCAGGTTGAAATGTTCGTTCCACAGCTTTTTTGTCAAAAAGAGACTTCATCTTAGCTTGTGCGACTTGCATGTTTTTCTGGGCAATTTCACATGCTCGTTTCAGCTTAAAACGAAAATCACTGACATAATCCAACAGGTTTTTATCAGTGTTATCACACAACCATTTCTCTTTTAAAAGCTTTAAAGGGCCACAAACGTTGTGAGCGAACACCAGCTTAGCAGGACTAAAACCTAGAGATTCTTGAACAACTTCCCGAATGGCAAACATTTGTAAATGTATGCCTTCATCCCAATCTTTATCAAACTCCAAACAGTATGCACGTAGCATTGTTTTCAAGGTTTGGTGAAAACGTTCAAGAGCACCTTGGCTCTCAGGGTGATAGGCCGTAGAACGCTTAATGTTCAACTGTTCTAAAACTTGTGCAAATATTTTTGACATGAAGTTACTACCTCGATCTGTTTGCACTACACGAGGTAGTCCAAACAGAGAGAAGAACTTAGTGAGCACCTTAACTACCACAGGAGTAGATATTTTACGCACAGCAAAGACTTCAGGGAATCTAGTGGAAGTACACATTACAGTGACTAAAAACTTGTTCCCAGCTTTGGTTCTAGGTAATTGACCAACACAATCGACTATGACACGTTCGAAAGGTTCAGCTACAGCCGGAATTGGATTTGGAGGTGCAGGGGGTATTACTTGATTTGGTTTACCAGCTACTTGGCAAACATGACAACGATGACAATGCTGAACAACATCTTTCTTTAGGCCAGGCCAAAAGAAATGACGCAATATGCGGTCATATGTATTTCTGATTCCTAAATGACCAGCTAAAGGATTGTCATGAGCTAAACGTAATACCTTAGCTCTATAAGATGTGGGAAGTACAATTTGTATTACCTGATGCCATTCCTCATCAGGACGAACTGTTAAAGGTATCCATTTTCGCATTAACACACCTTGTTTCAAAAAGTATCCCGTGGTAGGATCATCAGGCAAGTTATCAGAAAACAGACTCTTTAATGTTTCATCTTTCTTCTGTAACTCAATCAGCTATTGTCTAGACAATGACAGTTTAGTTTCATCTAGCCCTTCTACAAAAGTTTCTGTTTTTACAGGAACTTGTTCTTCTTCAGAACTCATCATGAAACTATCACTCAAGTCAATGCCATCATCAGCTTCTTCTTTTTGTTGACGTTTATGAGCTGCTCTGGTCACAGCACATGATGTAAAAACATCAGGGAACGTGCGTGACAATTCATCTGGTTGAGTTCTCAGCACTGGGACGGGTGTTACTTCAGGAGTAACAAGTACTCGTCCTCCAGCCAAATCATTTCCCATGATCATAGCGATTCCTGAGATGGGAAAACTTGGTCGTAGTCCTACCATGACTTCTCCAGAACATAACTCAGAGTGGACTAATACTCTGGTTAAAGGAACATTAAAATCCTGCATACTAAAACCGCGTATAGGTAGCTGTGTTTTAATAATCTCAAGTTCATCAGAGGGTAGAACACCTTCTAGAATGAAAGATTGAGAAGCAGCGGTATCTTGCAGTATTTTAATCGGAACCTCTTTACCAGTCTTAGAAGTAGAGATGAATCCGTCCATAATAAATGGCCGAAATCCATCATGTTCCGGAAAATCTGCAGTAGGAGACAACTGATTATTCAGGGTTTCAATCAGAGCAACTGGTTTAGGATCTTGTTTTAGCTTAGGACTTCTTCTTTCTTCTTCTTCTTTCGGCTTTTCCCTTTTCAGGGGTCGCCACAGCGAGTCATCCTCCTCCACCTCACTCTGTCCTCTGCATCCTCTGTCCTCACTCCAACCACCTCCACGTCCTCCCTAACTGCATCCATATATCTCCTCTTTGGTCTCCCTCTTTGTCTTTTTCCTGGCAGCTGCATTTCTAACATCCTTCTACCAATATAACCACTGTCCCTCCTCTGGACATGTCCAAACCATCTCAGTCTGGCAGTCTCAGTCTCACACTTGTTCTAGCTTAGGACAATGAGTGCTAATGTGACCCTCTTGTCTACAATAAAAACACACCACATTATCCTTTGTAGTCGTTCCATGTCCAAACGATGCCCTACTTTCCCTACGCCCAACAAACGTACCACTCTCCCTGTGAGACGCAGTAGGTCCTTTCGACTTTCCGTTGCCACTGGGTCTGAAAAATCGAGGAGACTCAAAACCGTTTGTTTTAGTTTTATCAGGAATAGCAGGTTTCTCATATTTAGGATGTTCAAAACTGAGCTTATGGGTCAACATATACTCATCTACTAGAACAGCAGCTTTAGAAGCTTCCAACACTCTATGTTCATTCAGATAAGTAGTTACTCGATCTGGTAAACAGTTCTTAAAGTCTTCAATTAATATCAAGTGTTTAAACTGTTCATAATTAGTTACAGAACTAGCTGCACACCAACGATTAAGAAGGATTTCTTTTTCCCTCATATACTGTAGTCAGCATAAGTCTGACTCTCGTGTTTCTTTAACTTCCGGAATTTTTGTCTGTACGCTTCAAGGGACTAACATATGCCCGCAAGATAGCTTCTTTTACTTTTGTGTAATCATTACTATCATCTATCGAAAGAGATGCATAAGCATCTTGAGCTTTCCTAGTTAATTTACATTGCAAAAGCAATGGCCATGCATGCTCAGGCCACTTAAAAGAATGTGCATTTCTCTCAAACAGGAGGAAATATTTGTCTACTTCCTTTTCATTGAATGAAGGTACAAATGATAAATTGCTACTCACATCAAAAGCAGGCGTAGTTGGTTGAGAAGGATTAGCTCCAAGTTCTAGCTCCTTCATGCGTATTTTAGCATCCCACTCCATTTTTCTCTGCTCCTGTTCAAATAACATTTCTTTCTCCCTTAGAGCAGTTTGTTGAGCCAACTCAGCGACTCTCACGGAAGCTTCAGCAGCTCTTTCAGCAACTGCTGCAGCTCTTTCAGCAACTGCTGCAGCTTCTCTCTTGGCTTCCCTCTCAAGCTCAGCAGCTTCTCTCTTGGCTTCCCTCTCAAGCTTTGCTTTTCGCATTTCCAGTTCAAGCTCTTTTAAACGGATCTCTTTATCTACCGTACAAGATGCTGGAGTCCTCACAGGACTTTCTGCAATCATTGCAGCAGAAAAAAACCCAAGACGAGCTAACTCTGCGACCAGTTCATTTTCTATTGCCTCCCTCCTAGAACGTTTATCCACAGTGATTTCAAAATGTTCTGCTACACACAACAACTGCTCTTTTGTGCAGTTAGCTAGAGCCTCAACTGTAGGATCCTCTACAAAACTGTCTAAACTGAACTCCATGTTCACAAACAGTCACAAACAGTTCCAAAATACAACACTATCAAAACAGCTGGACTGTAATTGAACACTGTGTGCTACGATCAATTTCAAACAGACAGCTGTAAGCGCTCAACAAATCAGCAGCTTCCCTGAGCTGATTCAACTCAACTATGAGTGAAAACACTACCACAAAACAGCCATCACCACAGCAATTTATCTCTACCACAACACTAGCGCATATGTGAGCCCCCATCAAATACTGCCTCTTCCAAAAGGTTTAACAAACTAGCTCCTGTCTTGTTCAAAATCCCGGACGAGCCCCCATTAAATATGTTACGACCGAAACACAGTCAAAACATATTAATGGACACTGAACACAGAAGAAGTTTTAACAGAAATTTTATTAATTAAAACTAAGGGTGACCAAGCTGGTGAGGTCCCTTCTGGCTTCTCCCACCAAGCCTGGAGCGTCTTCTCCTGGAACAGCGCCTAAAAAAAACTAAAGAAAATTAAAGTACAAAGAAAAGATGGATAGGTGAGTCTGGCCAAACTTAGGAAAAACGCCACCCAGGCAAACCCAACCCGGTAGGGCCGTAGTGTTCTCCCCCAGGCGACGATCCATCTATAATTTATAAGGCCCTCACTTAACCAAAAAGAAAAATACGAAATAAATACGAAAACTAGGCTACCAAACCTCACCCATCAAAAGTACAAATAAATTGCCAAAAAGAGGGAAAAAAAGCATTTAACAGTCCCTCACAGTGGACCACAGCAGTCCTCCTTCAGAACAGCTGAACAGACACTGGCCTCAGTGTCACTCAATTAAGCCTTTTAGGCTCAAACACAACCACACTCCTCCTAAGTCCAAAACTAAATCACTATTAGCACTTAAGGTGCTTTAACCTACACCAAACTCTGCTTAAGGCAGCCGGAGTCACTTTTAGAGCTCAAAGCAGCTATACTATTCTCCCCCTGGAGCACACACACTAACTATCAGAGAGGGTGGAGATCTCCCTGTGTTAGTTTTATCACACAACTCAAAACTGTGTGTCAACACTCGGTTTAATTACCTTTAAAGTGTCTTCAACCAGGACTTGGTTCACAAGTCCAGCATCCACACTTGATCAGCAAGCCAGATCCTGCTCTATCAGGTCTCCACTAGATGGAAGACTGTGTAGACCATATTGGAGCTGCACAATTCGTCACTACACTTGATTTACTAAAAGGGCAAGTGCCCTTAACTGACCGTGGTCAGGAGATCGCTGCCTTTGTCACCCCTGATGCATTTTTACAGTATACTGTAATGGCATTTGGAAAGCGCAACGCTCCTGCCACATTTCAGAGACTTATGAATGTCGTACTATCTGAACTTGAATTTTGTGAGGCTTACTTGGATGATGTTGTGGTCTTTTCCAACACTTGGGAGGATCACCTGAAACATTTGCAGATTGTGTTTTCTCGCCTACAAAAAGCAAACTTTACAATCAATCTGTCCAAATGTCAATTTGGTCATGCCACTGTAACCTATCTAGGAAAAAAAGTTGGAGGAGGTCAGGTACATCCAGTGGAGGCGAAGGTAGAATCTATTCTAACCGTTCCTGTTCCCTCTACCAGAACTGAGTTGAGACGATACTTAGCTATGATTGGATACTACAGAGGGTTTTGTAAAAACTTTTCCTTTGTAGCAGCTCCTCTAACAGACCTCCTTAGTCCTAAGGTGAGTTTTAAATGGACTGACTCATGTCAAACAGCATTTGAGCAAACAAAAAAGCTGTTAACAAACGCTCCGGTGTTATCTGCTCCTCGCTTTGATATTCCATTCAAAGTGGCTGTGGATGCCTGTGACACTGGAGCTGTCCTGTCCTTCTTCAGGAGGATACTGATGGGGTAGATCATCCAGTCTCCTACTTTTCAAAAAAGTTGAATAGTTACCAAAAGAATTATTCAACTACAGTATTGATATGGCTCTGATTTTAGCCATGGAACACTTTGAGGTGTATGTTGGAGGTTCTTGTGACCCGGTGGTCATTTTTACTGATCAGAACCCTCTGATATTTTTAAACAGGATGCGCAATAAAAACAGAAGACTAATGGGTTGGTCCTTAAGACTACAACCATTTAACATCTCTATCCAACACATAAAGGGTAAAGACAATGTTGTAGCCGATGCACTCTCTCGCCTCTGTTCCTGAAGAGGTTGTTTTTTTTGTATGGGAGATATGTTGTGTCCTTATATGACACTGGAACATTTTCCCCCATTCAAAAATCTGGCCATGGGGGTGTTATGTACCCCAGAGTTTTTAATGTGTTTAATGTGTTTAAAAACAACAGTCTATCAGCTGGCTGTTCCCTCTGTTTTTTTGTTTTTTTTTTGCTGCTGTAGTCTGCTACAGCCTGCTGGTTCAGGAAGAACTCACTTTTTTTTTACTCAGCCAAGTCCTTAATCAGGCTTAATTGGGCAGCACAGGTGTTCACCTGCAGCTCCTGCCTTTATATCTCACAGGCAGTGCCTTGAGCAGTGGTGGAGACTTGATGGAGCAGGATCTAGCTTGCTGATCTTGTGTGGGAGCTGGACTTGTGGAACAAGTAATTAAACCGAGTGTTGACACACAGTTTTAGGGTTGTGTGATAAACTAACACAAGGAGACTGTTGGTGTGTGTGCTCCAGGGGGAGTATAGTTGAGCTGCTTTGAGCTCTAAAAGTGACTCTGGCTGCCTAAAGCAGAGTTTGGTGTAGGTTAAAGCACCTTAAGTGCTAATAGTGATTTAGTTTTGGACTTAGTAGGAGTGTGGTTGTGTTTGAGCCTAAAAGGCTTAACTGAGTGACACTGAGGCCAGTGTCTGTTCAGCGATCTGAAGGAGGACTGCTGTGGTCCACTGTGAGGGACTGTTAAATGCTTTTTTTCTCTTTTTGTAAATTCCTTTGTACTTTTGATGGGTGAGGTTTGGTAGCTTAGTTTTTGTATTTATTTTGTATTTTTCCTTTTGGTTAAGTGAGGGCCTTATAAATTATAGACAGATCGTCACCTGGGGGAGAACACTACGGCCCTACCGGGTTGGGTTTGCTTGGGTGGCGTTTTCCTAAGTTTGGCCAGACTCACCTATCCACCTTTTCTTTGTGCTTTAATTTTCTTTAGCTTTTTTAGGGCGCTGTTCCAGGAGAAGACGCTCCAGGCTTGGTGGGAGAAGCCAGAAGGGACCTCACCAGCTTGGTCACCCTTAGTTTTAGTTAATAAAATTTCTGTTAAAACTTCTTCTGTGTTCAGTGTCCATTAATATGTTTTTTGACTGTGTTTCGGTCGTAACATATTTACGTTTACACGTGCGCAATTATTGCGCAATCAATGTGCAGCGATTTGTTTACAGTCTGAACTGCTGCTCTCCTCTTTCTTTCTTCATTATCTCAAAAACAAGTAAATTAACACAATTTTATATTGTATTTTCTTATTATTTGTGTTGTATGATTCGTAAAACCGCATCAAAACTCCAGAACGGAAAGCCGTACATTAAACACACACACACATAGCACGCGCTTCAGAGGAGCGCACGGCCGAATACGGGTCGGATGAGCTTCAGGTTCAGTTTAGAAATGACAGCTCTAACGCTGCAGGATATAGTCCTTTATAGGTCAAAATAGGTAATGTGATTAATCTGCATTATGTAATATTAATGTAATATTAATCTGTTTACATTAATCTCATGCGTTAACACGTTAACTTTATCAGCATTAATATATATATA
>JBBPBX010058646.1:0-22032 GCA_038048925.1 Garcialebias charrua | reverse complement strand
ATATTTAGACACGATGCCATCTGTGACTTCTTTCAGCTGAGATCTATGGTGAAATGGAACATTATATTAACATTTCAGTCATGTCAGAATAACAGTGGAGACAAAAAAAAGAGCTTTGGGAAAGCTAATTTAAAATCCCTGAGTTGAAATCTGTTAACTATTGCTGTGTTGGCTAATTTAATTACCGTATTTACTGGTGTATAGGTCGCACCGGTGTATAGGTCGCATTGTCCAATTATCACCAATAGATTGGAAAAATCCCTAGATAGGTTGCACCGGTGTATAGGTCGCACCTACGTTTAGCTCTGCTGCAAATGTCTGCCACAGGAGCGCACAGCAATGCTTTTATGAAGATTAACACTTAAAAACAATTATTTGTTTGATAAAAATGATAGCAAATATGTGTCTGAGCTGAACTTTTCCTTAATAAATTAACGTAATTGTGAAATGAGCTGGATTAAAAAAATTGTTTCACCGAAAGTGATAACAAGCCATATATAGGTCGCACCAGTGTATAGGTTGCAGGCCTTGAAAAAAAAAAACATAAAAAGGTGCGACCTATACACCGGAAAATACGGTAGTTATAGTGATCATTAGGCATGTAACGGTTGTAGTTGGTGTACCGAACCGAAAAGGTACGGAGGTGGACCGAACCGAACGTGCTGTACCGAAACGGTTATTTTTTCACTCATTGAATGTTAATATGTGCGCCGCGGAACAAAATTTCCTGGGCGCGTTTCAGCACGGAGCTATTATCTCGCAGCACGCGCAGCATTAGCCGTTAGCTTCTCGCTGCGGTTTCCTGTTTGTTAACGTTATGGTTTTCTTGTTAAAAGACGAGCGCACAAAGCTGTGTGTGTGGACGTTTTTTCATGAAGACTGGATCTGCAGCAGCAACACGTCTAACGTGAACGCGCTGGAAACTACGTCATCAGAACGTGAACGAGCTGTTACAAAGTACGCTAACCACACAGCTGCATTTAAACAACTTCTACAAAGTGCGCTAACAACACAGCTGCATTTAAACAACTTCATCAGGTAATTTAGATGGGTCCAGATCAATAACACAAACTGTATGAGTTTTTAAAGCTCTGAATCTAAGTCTGAAAGTTTTTAATGCACAGTTGATCCTTGCTATGAGACATCCATCACGTCAACACTTAAGTCAAAAAGTTCAGCTCTTTATGAAAAAACTAAAACTGATGGTCAACAAGTCCTGGAGCTGATTTAAACCCTGCCCTGATGATGAGTGAGATATTCAACCGTTCAAGAGGTATTGTTCTTTTATTATAATTATTATTTATAATTTATTATTATTTAAAATTATAATCTTATTAACTTATTTTTTTACCTCTGTGTTTTATTTCCAGTATTTCCAGTTACAGAGGTAGCTGCTCTCCTTCCACTTCAGGGAAATCCACCAGAGATCACCTGCTGCAGCTAAGAAGTGTGTGATGACTGAATTGAACTCTGGAACTGTTCCAGGACCAGTCCCACCAAGAAGAGGTTGTGAGTAATGAGGACAAATACAGCCACACTGGTGCTACTGGACAAAAACTTTATTAGTTAAGATTGTAAACAGTCTGTTGCTGCTTATTGTTCTGGTTCTGACTGTTATTGTATTCATTAAGATTTTTATTATTTTTAATATAATTTATTTATTGTAGAGTGCTGTTTATTTAAAATATCATCCAAATGGGTCACTTTTATTTATTACTACAATACAATACAAACATATTTTTGGCATATTTTCAAAATAAACATTTTGTAAGTCTTTATTTTGTCTTTTTTTTTTTGTACCGAAAATAAACCGAAAATAAACCGAACCGAGCCCTCCTTGTAATTGAACCGAACCGAAATGTGATTTTAGCGTACCGTTACACCCCTAGTGATCATCTAGAATTAGATTTGTTAATCATTTACAGGTGTACATCCACTGGTTTTTCTACCTTAAAGAGGCACTCGACCCACTGTGAAACGGTAGCCCTGCCCCCAGACCAGATTCAAAATCCCCATGAACATGGGAGTGTCGAGAGACAAGGAGGGGAGGAGGTAGGTGGTTGTGCTGCGTTCACGCCCCCTCTAGCAACAAACTAAAATAAAGTAAAACTCTAGCAAACTTACAGCAAGCAACAACAAAGAATAATTATGTAGACTATTCTCACCCGATCTATCCAAAACAAAAGGCCTAAAAAAAATGAAAATAATACCACAAGGTATTCCGTGACCGGGGTTCGAACCTGGGTCTTCCGGATCCCAAACCTGCACCACCACCACTGCCCCAACTTGGCATTCATGTATCACTTGTCCATCGCACAATAAGAAAACAAATACAACCAAATAGTTTTGATGAAGTGAAAAGTATTCTTAAAATAAATAAGTTGAAATATACTAATAACTAGTGCCATTCCAAAACGATAATATGCTTTGTTGCAGTACTTTTCCGGTGTGCAATGTACCACTTCCATATAAGGTCTGAACTGCAGCGCGGACCTTCTCATCTCTGCAGGGGTTGGCTCTGCTTGAACCACTTTCGTGACGACAGAGTGAGAAAACACGTCACAGTGAGAATCCTGGACCAATAAGAAAATTAAGGTGCAATTCCTCTGTTCAACCCATAGGGTTACCGTAAACACATTTTTAGACCAAATATTGCCGATTTAAACTAATACGCACAAATATATGAAAATTAACACAGACATAGTGCTATACTGTACAATATTTTAGACACATTCTAGGGAGTTTATCAGATAAAAAAGTTAATTTTGAGTTTAGTCGCTCTTTAAGTTTAATTAAAATCCATGTTATAATATATATATATATGTTCACATACAATGGTGAAATAGTTGCTCCGCATAACACATTACACCTGGGATACACCCAGGTGGAGCAGTGGGCAGCTATGTACGTGCCCGAGGAGCAATCGGGGATTAGGTGTTTTGCTCAGAGACACCACAACATGTGGGAACGGCTGGGGATCGAGCCTGGGATTTTCTAGTGGTTCGTGAGATATTTTGATAACAAACAAACTGAGTTGACTTCAAAACAAATGCAGAAGTTTTAAGCAATTATACTGTGCAATGAAAAGCTGCTCCTTATGGGGCCGAAAGCTCGGGCCACATAAAAAGATGTACCATTGGTGGGTTAGGGGTTAGGTTTAGGACTAAAGTGTGAACTGAAGATGGGTTAGGTTTAAGGTTGATATGTATTGGTAATGGTTAGATTTAGGATTAGGAATGTTTTCATTCAACCTTTATTTAGGAAGGTTAATCTCATTGAGCCTCGATGACTCATTTACAAGAGAGACCTGGCTACAAACAAAGAATGATGACAACAGCAACAGTAGATTTTCCTTGGACAATCAACAACAGACAATCATAAGAGAGGCATACAGATTTTTTTTTAAAGAAGTTAAAACAAAGATATCAAAGTAGCAAAACAGACAGATTATAAGGCAGATGTAGAAAATCAAAAACAGGAACATGACTGCATTGGTTTTTGGCAGGATTCCAACAGATTCTGAAAACCATTTAGAGAGGTCAAGGCCGAGAGCTTCAGATCTTTTTGTAAGTCAAAAAGGCGTTCGATTCAAGATCAACTGGACTTTATTTGTAACAGAAGACGTTTCGCTTCTCATCCGAAAAGCTTTATCAATTCAAATGTGTGACTTTCCTTCCCTCCATTGATTACGGTGACATTCTCTACATGAATGCTCCTACAAGCACCCTGCGGATGTTGGATGTTGTCTATCATGGTGCACTAAGATTCATAACTGGCTGTGATTATCGTACCCACCACTGCACCCTGTATTCACTGGTTAACTGGACATCATTAACCTCACGCAGACTCTTCCACTGGTACATTTTCATCTTTAAATCACTTCTTGGTCTGCTGCCCTCATACATCTCCTCCTACATGTCTTTGCGTGAGTGCAGCTACAGTGTGCGCTCTCAGGACATGATTACCTGCAGTGTTCCGTCAGTGAGGACTGAACTTGGAAAAAGGGCCTTCTCCTATTCTGCTCCTGCTTCATGGAATATCTTACAAAAAGATCTGAAGCTCTCGACCTTGACTTCTCTAAATGGTTTTCAGAATCTGTTGGAATCCTGGCAAAAACCAATGCAGATTTGTTCCTGTCTTTGATTTTATACGTCTACCTTATGTTTTGCTAGTTTTTTGATACTTTGTTAAAAAAAAAAAAATTTCTTTCTTTTGTTTTTTTCTCTTTTTTGTTTTCTATTGTTTATTGTTTGTTTATTGTTTAAGGAAATTCTACCATTGCTGTTCATCGTTCTTTAGTTTTAGCAGGTCGCTTTCGTAAATGAGCCCATGAGGTTCAATAAGATTTACCTGACTAAATAAAGGTTGAATGAAAAAAAAAAAAAACAGACCAAGAAGTGATTTAAAGATGAAAATGTACCAGTGAGAGAGTCTACGTGAAGTTAATGATCACAGTTAACCATTGAATGCAGGGTGCAGTGATGGGTACACTAGTTCTTATGAATCTTAGCGCCCCGTGATAGACAGAATGAAGCATATGCAGGGTGCTTGTAGGGGCCTTCTTGTACAGCTTTCCCTCATTTATCGTGGGGGATCCGTACCCTGAAGCCCCGCGATAAGTGAAAAACCGCGAAGTAGGAATAGTAGTTCAAGTAGTAAGTAGTAGTTCCCACACTTTTGCAATATTCTAAACAATGTTTCTAAACTCCAAACACTCTAAAAGAGCACAGCATGTCATGATTTCAGCTCCTTGCCTCCACTGCACTTGGCCACACCCACTTTTTTGTTGCAGAGTAGAGATCAGCTGATCAGTTGCAGGAGGAAGGTTTTTCTGCAGCTTGGGCTGCACACTGGTGCTAAATATTTAAAAATGTATATATATTTTAACTAAAAATCCCATGCCTATTGTGTGGCTTATCCATCAATCGGTCAATTGTGTATCATGTCCAATCTTATTTAGAAAATCCGCGATAGAGCGAGTCCGTGAAAAACAAACCACGAAGTAGTGAGGGACTACCGGTACTGTCAGTTATATCACCATAGTCAGTTGAGGGAAGTAAAGTCACTGTTACAAGGTGTTTCCTAGCATTCAGAATTAGACGGGGTCTATTTCTGAAAACGAACCCCTTCAGTTTCTTAATTGTCAAACTTAATTGTAGTTGTCTTCAAAAGGTAATCAGTTGTAGAAGAAGATCAAAACTTTCAACAAAGATTTTACACAATTTGTTAGCACTCAGACTATGTTGGGAGTCAGTCTAGGTCAGCATCTGTAGAGTAGACTTCGTTTTAGTCACTGGTGGGTTTCTTGAAGGTCAGTTGGCTGTGGTGGTTATCTGCCTCCAAAACACAATTTGTTGTAGTTGTATTCCATATGATTACTTTCTGCAGGTTTCATAATTTCTTTTTTGTTGTTGTTGTAGTGGTTCATGAGCTAGCGAACAGAAATATGCAGACAACTGCACAAATTCTATTGTCTGCCTTTCGGTAGCAGGTGATAAAAATATACAAACATGTTTGCTTGTTATTTCAGAAATATATTTTTGTGAATCGGAAAGATGATGCTCCTGATTTGCGAAATGTTCTCCACACTGTAATGTGAGTCATAATCTGTCCTTTTTCATTATTTAATGTGATCACTTAAGAGAAAAGTGTCTTTATGATTTAGTTTTAATTATTTCAGCTGCTTATTCAGGAAGAAGAAGAAAAACATCTTATGATTCTCAGTTATCCCTGAGTATCAGTTTTGGCAAAGAAGCACAATATTTTCTCAGTGTGAATTCTAAATTTTAATCTACGGTACTCTACAAATGCAAACATTTGAGAAGTTGTCCCCAGTCTCTGAGAAAGGAGAGAAAAAAAAAAAAGACTACAGTAATCACTAAAACAGCAGTCACTGCAGCTGCCAGCTTGTAAGAAATTCTGAATCAGTAGACGATAATGAGAAATTACCATATGCAAGGAGGATTGCACTATTTATCTCAACAATGTTTGCCTCAACTTACACCTGTGCGTCCTCATTTTTGCATGAGTGCCATTGTGCTGTAACTAGCTACTTCAGCTCACTCTCTTGGCCCAATCTTCATCACTGTTTCTATGCTGCTCACTGAAGCTCAGTGTGCAAAACTTTGCTACTTTTGAAGAAAAATGAAAATGCCACATTTCCCATTAGATGATAAGTTTGCAAATTGTTTTAGACTTAGCCTAGTATTGAAACAAAGTGTATTCGCTCAGTTTTGCCTGGTGAAAAAGAATTGGGCTCACAGCTCTGCAGATGTTTTTTTAAGACTGGGTTTTTTTTTTGGTCCTTTACAAAAAAAAAAAATAGATTCAGACATTTAAACATTAAAACTGGTCTTAATTGAGCAGATATACTCACTTTAAGTAGGCCTGTCAGAATAAACAATAAATCCATTAATTAATTAATTAATCGCATGATAAATGAAAATTATCAGCCTTATTTTCATTTATCAGCTTTATTGTTTATTCGTGTCTCTCTCTTTCTACACTGGATGACAAAAAGCTCAACTCTTGCGCTCTTCACTGACCCCTCCCTTTCTCTTTTCTCTTTAAAATCCATTTTAACCATCCAAAAACGCAATTTTGGATGGTTAAAAGCAGCTAAGCTGAGTGGGTAAGATATGAGCTAAGCTACCAGGCCAACCTTGGGGGAAAAAAAACGTCCGTCTTGTCAAAGCTCCAAAATTCATGGTTGAAACCTGTGCCTTTGTGTAAAAAGTTGTTCTTCTCTGCAAAAAGAAGATGAGAGCTTGTTTTTTTATTAAAAGCTTTGTGTGAATAATGCTATTCTGAAGAGTTCAAACCACGCCGAGCGTCCGCCATTTTGAGAACCGAAGAGAGACAGCCCATGTCACGTCAAGGGGCCTTCCTCCCATTTCTCTTAGACACACGCTGCTCCACCTTCACTATCCATCCTTCAGTTCAAACAGTCTTATACTGCCATCCAGTGATCAAAAAAGATACTAAACACAAAAATTAACCAACATTTCTTCTTAAATTTGACAATAATCACTAATGATTGTCAAATTTCAAACAATATTATCATTTATCGCAATCATTTCGGAGACAATTAATCGCCCAGCACAATTTATTGTGACAGGCTTACTTTTAAGGTACCAAGTCATCCTTCTTTATTAGAACAAAATATCTACATATGTTTTAATGAATAATGTTTGTTTAAGAAACTGTTTTAAAAGGTTTAGCCATTGCAACCTCTTGTAAAATAGACAGCAAGTGGCACGTAACCCATCAATTTGATGTGATAATTTGTTTTGTCCTCCTTGTGTCTCCCTGAGTGATCAGCCAAGTGAGGATTTACAACGCTCCCTTGATCTATTACCCTCTGCACACCTGCATGATTGGCATATTAAATCATAAGATGAACTTGGACTTATTGATAGCAGGACACTGTGTGAAACAATTATTTGACCTCTTCATGCACAACTTTTATCTTGACCTATTGACCCCTATTATACTTGAACCACCCCTGTTTGTAGCTCTCAGTTTAATCCTCATTGATCCATACCATTAGAGCATCTTAATATCCAAGAAAATCCTTTGCTCCATGTGTTTGTCATTTACTCAAGTGGAGACTCATGGTATAGATTGCTTTAAAATCACTGTATGAGATAGTATTGAATGTAATCCTAATTAAATCAATTTCAACGACGACACGATTAGGAGGAGTGATTACGCTTTAGGGTCTAAATGGCATTCAATTTGCAAATTGTGCCAGGTTGAAACAGTCTGCAAGTATTCTCACTTTGTATAGCAGGCTGGTAAAACTAGTTCACAGCGATGAATTAGAAGTTATGATGATAACAGTATCAGGATCAAATGTACTGAGCTCAGGGTAAAATCGCTGGCCACGTTTTTGTCTCATTGCAACGCACCGGAAAAAGGAAGTAAACAAGAGAAATTTAGTCCATCTACTTTCTCGTCCTACTTGTTGAAGCTGTCAATGTGCTGTCACATGCATGGTGATATAATATGCTCTTTAATTCAGTTGTCACTGCATCTGTGTTGAATTCTAGATCTAAGTCAGACAAGCTTCCTTTAACTCGGGGACTGGGTCTAGTCATTTGTGGCACCTGAATAGAAGGTAATGTTTTTATGTGCTGTTAGCCTGAGTAATATTGAACTGTTGCAGCTACTGTGAAAGTCTTGAATGATATCCTCATTCAACCTTTATTTTTACACATTAGACTCATTGAGCCATGGTGACTCATTTACAAGAGAGAGCTGTTTTTAAACAAATAACTTAGATGAGGTACAGGCAACAAGAGACAATCATGTAAAAAGCATATACAGTAGTCCATCGCTACTTCACGGTTCAACTTTCGCGGACTCGCTCTTTCGCTGTTTTTCAAAGTAAGATTGGACATGACACACAATCGGCATGGATTTTTTATTTTTAGTAAATTAAATTATTTAGCCTCTACTGCACCTGTGTGCAGACTAGGGATGCACCAATCCACATTTCTCACTTCCGATCCGATACCGATACTTATTAACTCAGTGTCGACCGATACTGATACTTTCCCGATCCGATACTGTTCAGGTATTTGACTCTGTATAATGAAACTTTTGCACCCAAACTATTCATTTTAACATTGTGTGAGATAAACCCAATGAAGACACTCTTAAGCCTTACAATAGGGAACCCCCCTATTGTAAGGCTTAAGAGTGTCTTCATTGGGTTTATCTCACACAATGTTAAGAAGGGCAGTCACAGAATGTGATTGAACACAAGTGCTCTTTGAAGCTGGATCGGAAAAGTATCGGCAGGTTTGATCCGATACCCGATACTTAAATAATGCTGGTATCGGATACCGATACCGATACTGGATCGGATCGGCCCCATCCCTAGTGCAGACCACATGTGCAGTGAGAAGCGCCCTCCTGCAGCATGTCCATCTCCGCTCTGCAGAGGAGAAGTGGAGTGGGTGTGGCCATGAGTGTTGGCTGCAGAGAGCAGCCAGTGGTTGAGAGAGCATATACACTACTTACTTTTTTGTAAAAGTAGTCTTACTTTGTGTTTTGAAGAACTATTGTAAAAATAAAAAAGTAAATACAAGAAATGATATAAAAATGAAACAAAAACCAGCTCCATTATAAAGCTGTGAAAAATGCTAAAAACAAATCAAATACTAAACAAATGTTAACTACGTCTTCAGAGGAAGTAACTATCATTTTCTACCATGACTTGAAAAGTCTAGGTCTAAACTCAAGTCCAAGATAAGCTTCTTGTCATTCAAATCACATGTGGTACTTGAGGTGGAACAAAATTATGGTAACAGGGTCCCATTTGTACCCAAAAAATAGCAAAATATTAATTTAAAAGAAACTGTAAGGATCTAAGACGTATACTAAGATATACGCTAAAAAAATGCCAAACAGTTATCGTACCAAACGGTTCAAGTTCAAGTTGTGTTTATTTGTCATATGCAAGGTTAATACAAGGTTACCGCAAGGTCACAAGTAAAATGAATTGCTTAAGATAAGAACTGATTTGACTCGACAAAAAAATAAAAATAAATCAAAGAACAAACAAACAAGAAATACTAAAAGCATTCCATAAGTGTACAAAAATAAAGTATCAATAAGTGAAAAAGTAATTTTAGTATTTACAACATCCTAACGAGAGAGTAAACAACAACACGGTAGAATATAACGGTTCAGCAGGATGAATTTGAATAAGTATTTCAAGATAGAAATATAAGCTAAAATGCACATATCTATCTATCTATCTATCTATCTATCTATCTATCTATCTATCTATCTATCTATCTATCTATCTATCTATCTATCTATCTATCTATCTATCTATCTATCTATCTATCTATCTATCTATCTATCTATCTATCTATCTATCTATCTATCTATCTATCTATCTATCTATCTATCTATCTATCTATCTATCTATCTATCTGTCTGTCTGTCTGTCTGTCTGTCTGTCTGTCTGTCTGTCTGTCTGTCTGTCTGTCTGTCTGTCTGTCTGTCTGTCTGTCTGTCTGTCTGTCTGTCTGTCTGTCTGTCTGTCTGTCTGTCTGTCTATCTATCGTAAATAATTACCATATACTTTGTACTACACAGGTAGTGTGACAGGTTATTGCACATATAGTGACATCGAGATTGAATTATGGTGGTAAGGTAGATAATGTAAGCTAAAAGTTTCTAGATATGTGCTAAACACTAATACAGTAATGTAAAACAATACTGCATATCAACAGCAGCCTGAACATGAGTCTGTGTGAGCAGATGGGTATGAATGAATACAGCAGCATAAGATCAGCAGCACAGATAAGTCACATATCTCCAATTAAAGTGGTATTCCAGTGACTTATTTTTTCTTACAGTGATTATCCTGGTTAGGGATTCATGAGTCTAACAGCTTCAGGGTAGAAGCTGTTCCTCAGTCTTGTGGTTCTACACGTAATGTTCCAACTTGCTGCCTGAGGGGAGCAGGGCTAAACACTAATTTCAAATCAATGCTACTCATTCCTACAGATGTTTTAGATGTTTGTTGCTGTTGTTGTTTTTAGGAATTGTTTGAATCTTTTATTTTTCTTCACCATTGTTGAGTTTAATAGTTGTTTTGCTTCTTCTTACTGTGTGTGTCTTTGTTCACATTCTCCCAGTGGCTGTATGAGTTTCTTTGAGTGATTTGGCTTTCTCCTGCCGTACAAAGACATAAATGTTTTGCTAACTGGCGGCTCTAAATCTACTGTTTTGCTGGGAGTGTCAGCATGAATGGTTCTCTCTCTCACCCTGCCGAACTGAAGTGCCTTTCACCCCCCGCCTCCCATGACAGCTTGGGCCTAGCTCCAGCCTCACCTTCTATTTTATAATGTGGGTTTTGTCAAGATTTGTTTAACTTTCCTTTTGTTCATAGTTTTTGACAGATTCATTAAGCTTTTATCAGAATACAGTAGTTTGAACTGAAAAGTAAAGAATGCCTCTGGTTTAAGTTCATATGCCATTTTAGCTTGCAGACTTTTGTAGTACACGTAAACAAACTTGGAAGGGGACTGAAAATCTTGTTTTCTGCTGTCCTCAGTGGTATCCATTGCTAACATACTTTGTATGTCGCTCTTTGCAGGTGGTAGTGGTCTGTCAGAAGTCTTCAACGTGTCCCTTTGGGGGCTTGCGTGTAGCACACAGTGGGGGTTTTGGAGCTTTTTTGTTGAAAACAACTGCCTGTCAGTAGTAACAATAAATGCTCCAACAGTGAACCAAATGAGTAAAGTCGTAAAAAACAAGGGGGGAACGAATCTCTGTATCATTGTCCTTTATATATTCTTATATTTTTAACAAAGGTTTTTGAATATTTGTGAATGTAATATTACAGATGAAAGCAGCTTTAGGTTAATGTAGAATTATACAATCAGCAACTATAGTGTAATTTGATCTTGTGCCACACTACTTATAATGAATATTCTGCAAGCACTAGGGCAATCACACATTTCCTCCAACATGTTTGATTTTTAATTTAATGTTTTTTTCTTCGGAAATTAGGTGCAGCTTTCTGATTTGTTCAGTAAAGCACAATAGCCAAACTCATCTCATGTAAATGAGGTCCTCTAGGTCCCCACAGAGCCCTAATGACACTTGCAATCTCATTCACTTTATCATTCCGCCCTTCTACTGATATTTGTGTTCCATATTCAGCGTTTTATTACTTATCATGTACAGTTTTTTTTCTTCATATCAGCTCTTCTGTGCTGATCAAGTGGCTGAGTTTTTCTTGCAGCAATGCTTCTCTACTTTGTTGTTTTTATCTCGAGCCCACGTATGAAAAAAGGCCTGAGGGAGAAAGACAATGCTGTCTGCTTTAACTCATCTCGCTGACCGACACTGAGGTATCAGGCACCGGCAGAGGAGAGAGAATATTTCATCTGACACTGTCACTCTTTGTAGAAACCTCAGGGAGTCTCAGACTGCTGTGACACACTTGGTGGTCAGCAGCACTGCATGCAATTATGACAGCTCCTGCTAGACTTGCTGAAGCCACAAGTTTGTGGTATTACACTGGAACTAATTCTTCAAAATCTGTTAGACTGCTCAAATTAAAGTTTTAGGCTATAAATCCAGTCATGTTGAGTGCTATTAATGTTTCACCTTCCTGTAGATTTTGAGAACCTCCTTGGCTCATAGTTTGAATTCACAATGTGTAGTGGTTAAATCATTCCCCTTCAAAAGGAGACATCCTTAAAAAAAAAGCTGATTCATCATTAGTTGCTGATTCATTTGATGAAACACATGTTTTTTGTGACAGTCCATGCATGTAACATTATCTAGCTTGCTTTTTAAACCAACACACACATAGTTGTCCAGGAAAATCAACTGGGATAACACGTGATAAACTGAAAATCGATAACCGATATATTGGCAGGATTTTTTGTTTTGTTTTGTCCACCCTCAAGAATCTAAGAAAACGGTTACCTGTACTTTTAAACCTGTTTCAACACTTGGGGTTTTGTAACAGTCTTCCTAACTTGCGTTCACATTTTCTATCCTCCACTATTAATCATCCAATTAATTTATAATTCATCATAAAGTTTAATTTAAATATTTGTAACATGTTTAAACATGTTACAAAAATGAAACGCACTTCCCTGTTCATTGTTTAAACAGTCAGTTACGGTGAAGGTCTAATTAATATGGACCCCAGAAGCATTTTCTTTTCTTTGCAGAGAAGTAAAGATTTCAGAAAAACAATTCATTTCATTGAGGACGACAAAGATAATGTTACCAACACTGTTATATTTTACCTCTACATTAGATTTAAGAACATGTTCGTATTTTTATCCTAAATTTCTCTTACTTTTGTTCGTACGAAGCGTTCGTACGAACATGCCACGTCAGATTCAACAAACTCTTCTATCCTCAGGAAAAGTGTGTAAATGAGCTGCGTAAATATGATGAATTGCACCTGTTCTATCCACCTGCTCGTGCACGCGGAGAGGTTATTTACATAATTCCCACCCCTCAAAACACCATATAGGGCTACGTTTCCTGCCTCAGAGAGCAGGAAGTGTCCGTTCATAAAAATGACAGCGAAAAGTAAAAAGAAGAACTTTACGGGTGCGGAGATTGAAGTTCTGCTCTCAGAGTTTTCATTCATTCATTCAACCTTTATTTAGTCAGGTAAATCTTTTGAACCTCATGGGCTCATTTACGAAAGCGACCTGCTAAAACTAAAGAACAATGAACAGCAATGGTAGAATTTCCTTAAACAATAAACAATCAAACAATAAACAATAGAAAACAAAAGAGAGAGAAAAATATAATATATATATATATATATATATATATATATATATATATATATATATATATATATATATATATATATATATATATATATATATATATATATATATATACATATATATATATATATATATATATATATATATATATATATAATATATATGTATATATATATATATATATATATATTATATAATATATATATTAAATATATATAATGTATATATTAAATAATATATTTAATATTATAATAATATTATAATATTATAAATCTGTAATTTTTAGCAGCGTCAGCTGTGACTCTGCTTTAAAGCCGAGGAATGAAATGTGCTGTAATGTCATGTCTCCCGTGGGTTGTACAGTCACAGAAATAAAAATCGTATTTATCTCTCCAGCCCTGCTCTGGTTTTTCTTTGGTCAAATATTTTTAATTTTAGTGTAAACAACTGTGTTACATTATAGTTTCACTTATTCAGAAGAGCTGTCGCGCACCGCTACCCCCCCCCCATGCAAGTGTCCGATGTGTTTTTGAACAAAAGCATTTTAAAATGTCTCGAAACTTCAATTAACTTCATATTAATATTGTAGTGCTATACAACAAAATTAATAGCCGCTTTATTTTAATTTAACCAATTTAATTCTAATTCAAACAGAACAGCCTCTTTTCAACATAATTATAGATTGTGATTTATTTTCAACTCAAAATATCTTCAAACTAATGAAATATAAAGTTATTAGTGAAGAAAATCCGTCTGGATAACAGCAGACTGACTGCTTGTAAAATATACGACAGGTCTGGACCACACGTAAATTTTGTTCGTATCTGAAAAAAATCTTAGAATACGAAAACATTGTTGAATGCCACAAATGCTCCTAAATCACTCGTACGCACAATTTAAGAACAAATCTGTGCGAACGAACGGTTCTTGCATGAGGCCCATTGTTCTGGCTAAAGTTTCACAAGGCAATTGCCTATGTTAGGTTATCCAAACATTAGCTTTCTAACTTGAGAGTTATGCAGCTAATGACAAGCAGGTTGGAGGGTTGAAGATAAATTTATTATTGTAGATTTTTTTTAATTTTATTTTACAAATCAGTTACAATAAACTTAACATGCTTTGTTCAGCAAAATACACTTTGCAGCATGAGACTCATGTGCAACATGGCTGTAGTATAAATAGTTTATAGAAAGTATACGCATGTGCCCTATGCTAGATACTTTGTACATTGTAAAATCACGCCATTTGCAAGTAATGATGCGGCTCATTCCTAGCATTTTAGAGGTGACAATTAGAAGTGTTTCTATCGGAGCATAATGAGCCAAATATCACAGATACCGATATGTCCCAAAATGCCTATAATGTATTGGCCTAAAATATTGTCCCTACCGATGTATTGGTCAGGCTCTAATACTAATTATTAACTGATGTAACGTGAAAATCTAATAAAATGTTACAACAAAACCATTGGGAAAGAAAACTGTCTTAGAAGCACAATTACAATTAATTAAAAAAACTCAGGACAGTGTTAGTTTTACTATTTTATGCTTATGTCTATTATTATATGTTTCAGTGTTTCAATGTTTAGATGTTTACTGTTGCACCGAGGGACTGAGAGAAACGCAATTTCGGTCCTGTGTATGTCCTGTACAGTACATATTGCAGATCTGACAATAAAGTTGACTTTGACTTTGACTTTGACTTAAGGCTACAGAATATAATGAAATTGATCATAATACAATATGAGAGAGGGCAATAACATTATTGCAAAAAATGGCTTTGACTGCAGTAAAGCATAGGCCATTGTTCGACAAATGTGTGTGCATTCATGCTCCGTTTAAAATGGTGTACAGAAGCTGTTGAAATGGACCAACATGCACAACGGCCTGCAGCCAGCTGCTATAAAGTTGACAGATTGTGCTAATACTAACGTCTGCAGCTCATTGTTATAATCCTGTGACGCATGTCCAAGTACAATAATTCCCCAGACAACTGCAAAGTGACTCAACCATCTCTGGCAGAGCTGCAGGATTTGAAAAACAAAACAAATTGTAACATGCATGCAGGATTTAAACTTTACAATTGCCTGAACAACACACAAGTTATAACTGCATTACAATAAGTGTAGTATGCCTCTTTAAAAAATATATATTTTCTCATAAATCTTGTGATGTGTGATTTTGTTTAAACTTGTTACAAACCCATGTTTTCGTATCTAACTCTTGTCATCACCATCATATAAACCAGTTGTGGGCATCAAGGACAGTGAGAGTATGTTGGATGGACCACATATATACATACAATATTATGGGTTATTGGTGCAGTATGGAGTGAATGTAAACTTATAGTTGGAATTTTAAACAACACTGCAACATTTCTGACTTAATATGTATTGCAATACATATTAAACACAGCCATTGTAAGTTTTGTTGATACATTTTATTTGCAATATTTTTTTCTTTTTTTCTTTTCAGATTGAAGCTGATCCTGTGGACTTGGAGTATGTAGAACAAATCAACACATGATAAACAGCTTTGTTTTTTGCTTCTCCCATAAACCTGCAAGTTTGTCCTAATAGTCTAAGATTGATGAGGTGTTAATTGCAGAGGGAAAAGATGTGGGCATTTTTATTTCACATAATAGCTTTTTTTGTGGCTGCCCACAGTATACAGTGCCAAACTGTGTGCAACAGACAAGCTTCACTCGAATGGCACCCTAAAAAGCACCCAATCCAGATGAATTGGACATTAATAGGAAACATCTGTAGGAGCAGGCTTGAGTGCTGGGGTTCTCTGGGGGGAGACGAATTGAGTGAGCAGCGTTTTAACTTCCCACAGATATGCCCACTTCAGCTGCAACATGGAGACACACTGCTGATGTCTGCTGATGAAACACTCAGGTCATACGGCATCAGAATCTTCAACGTGTCAAAAGGCACCTTTGAAGGTTGTGCTACAGATGAAGAGTTTAAAAACCAGTTTATTTTCTCCCGCATTATAAATAACCACGAGCAAGTTGATGCCAAGTGGATAGCTCCCGGTCATCATTTCTTCATTGCACTTCATGAAGACGACCTACAGTTGTGTAAGTTTGGTTTAAGGCTTAACGTCACGGTCAAATCACATCTTTGCCAGGCCTCCCCTCTTCTACGGCTTTGTTCGGGGAATGGGGTTTGTCAGACAGATTTTTGGAGAAGCGCATACCACTGTCGATGCCACCACGGCTTCTCTGGGAGGTTTTGTGAGAAATTTGACGCCTGCATGGATAACCCTTGTACAAACAAAGGAATCTGCTTGAGCAATGGATCCACCGAAACAAACAACAGAACCTACAAATGCCTGTGCCCTCCACAGTTTACTGGTAAGAACAAATATCACCAAATCTACTACAGGTACTTCTAATTTGGTTAGAAATTCATGCAGGTCCTAATTGTCTGAAAATTCAAAGGTTGGCATTTTGTTAATTTCTTTAGCATATTGCAAAGTTTAATCTTTAGAAATCCCAAGCTTTTTGATGCAACTGTTCTTTCTTTTTGTGACTCTGTGAGATATCCACTGTTTAACAAGAAGAACATCAAAGCAAATACTATATTGCATGCAAATGTCTCAATGCCAGGTTAATTCTAGTTACTGTCAGTTTTACCATGGTTATGGAATGAAAACAAAATTATCAACTTCATGAATTTTATATCCATTTCATTGATGATCTTCTTTGTTCTTCAGCAGTATTGTCCACAATACGTACCGTATACAGATTAAATACCTATAAAATATAGTCCTTTGAGTGAAAACAAACCTCAGTCCTTGTTTGTTTTAATGGCAAAATGGTGTGATTTCTGTTTTTAGGTGTTAACTGCTCTGAAGTTATTGGGAAAGAGAACTGTGACAGAATTTGTAAAAATGGGACATGTGCTGAAACATCACCCACATCCTTCACATGCATCTGTGGCACCGGAAGTTCTGGTATGCAGCCTTTTCCCAGCTTTGAATTTGGTGTAATATTGATGGATTGTCTGTCAAGGTGGCAATAAAAACAAATCTGTGAGCTGTAAACCTGATCCCATTTGATCTTACAGCTGTCACCTTAATAAATGTGGCAGCCACATCAAATCAAATGACACATGTTACAGCTACTGATAGGCTGCGGGAAAGGGGCAAGGCCAAACCTTTGGCTAACTGAGCGTATCAATGTTAATGCAAAGGTTTACAGCAATCAGTTTAGCTGTAATTCACTATGTATTGTGTCTCTTGGTCATATTAAAATCTAAATCCTGAATGGGTGAATGGGGGGGGGGGGTAAATGAACCAGCATCTATAGTTTATGCTTTACTGTGTTTTGCGCCTATGTTACCAAAATGTAGAATGGTGTCCAATATCAAATGCCTGTTTTATTTTAAATTAAGTTATGCATAAATCACTGTGACACTCATAATTTGGTTGTTCATTTAGCGCTACCACAGTAATCCAGGTCTGATATATGCTAACAACCCCTCCCTGTAACATTCATAATGGCTAAATTGTTTCTTTTTGTCATTTAGAAGCACTGCTGGATGCTTATATATGGAAATGGGCTGGCACTTGTGATTTGAAGAACTTGCATGGAGACAATTACTGTTTCAGTCATTATTTAGGTTCATCTTCCATAGGATAGTACAGTTAATTTAATGGATAGCACAGTAATGGGCTGTAAGACCTGGATCCTCCTCAGGCTGCCCTGGATACCACTGCCTGCAGTAAAAGCAAGAATGCAATGAACTTTGTGGAGTGCGCTCTCCAGGTGGCTCTTTACATTGATTCATTGTTTTGTTTGCAGCACACTTTGCCTTGGCAGCGTTTTTTGAAGTGTCATAGTTTTGCCTTTTGAGTCCAGCCCAGGCTTTCAGCTTATTATTTGAGAGATGTGGTTTCAGGGTTGCTTACTGTACTCTCAGACATTCTTTTGTACAAGAGCCCATTAGGGCCATACAGTTCAGGAATATTTTTTTTTTCATTTTCTCAGCCCAGGCAAAAGCTGAAATGCAGTTATGTGTTGTGTGTCAGTTGTAATTCTGTTTGTCAAATTGACTTAGACGGTAGGCAGAGCATCGGTGAAAAATGTGCCCATTAAATCCAGGTTCTTACAGTACAGGTAGTCCCCGATTTACGAGCGAGATCCGTCACAGCGAGGCGCTCGTAAACCGGAAATCTCGTAATTTGGAACGGCCGCCATTTCGCTCGTAAATCCGGAAATCCGCTCGTAAATTGGAACGGTTTTCGCTAGCGCACCTAAAAACACTCTATTTTCATCTAAAAACTACTTTTGAGTGCATAAAAATGATCGGAAACGTGTGTTTATATGCTTAACTTGCTAACTGAAGTGAAAAAACACATGAAAACTCAGTATTTTTTTCGTTTTTTCCAAAAATGTGCAGCTCGTAAGTCTGGAACCTCGCAGATCAGAGCGCTCGTAAATCGGGGACTACCTGTATTTGGATTGCTTTTTGGACAAAAGTTAAAAAAAAAAAAATGTTTTTAAACATGAGGAAGACTGGTCAAGATTTCTACTGTAAATTGTATTTTTAGGAATACATTTTGAGACTGATAGTATTGTATGTAATACTGTATGTAGTACTGAATCTTCACATTTTACTGAAATAAAAAGCAAATGTTACTTAAAATAAATAATAGAATAAATGACATATATATTATGTTTAATAACTGGCCAATGAATCAGATTGTGTGCATCAATATATTGATGTGAACTTTAATTAACAAATCCTTTTCTCCAAATTCCACAATTTAAGCTTTGTAAATTTCAAAAAGGCAGCAATCGGTAGTTTGGACATGTTAACATATAATAAAGTTGATGACAGTTAAATAATAATAAAAAAAGGTTAGGGGATACATAAAAGTAAAAAAACAACAACAAAAATAAAACTTATGGACCAAAAAAGTGATATTTTTTCTATGTTTTATAACTTGCAGTGCTGGGATACGATATAAAAGCTGCATTGAAGTTAATCTCCAAAAATGATTACTACCCCATTTTTGCAACAACAACAAAAAAAATTCAGAGAATAAATTATTATATACTGTATATTAAAAATAAAATACCATCTCTTTCCCAAATCTTAAAAACCCATGGTTTCTTTTCTTAAATTTTGACTACTTTGAAAAGATTTATGGAATCAGAGAAAATTTAATTGTGAAAAAGCTAGAAGAATGCACATGACCTTCAAGATTGCAGGTGGCATTTGAAACTGTAACACCAAAAATGAAAACTGTGTTTCCGCTCTGCACATAATTCTACATCTGAAGTGTGTTTCAGGTGGACACAAAGACAAAGGACACGTGTCCTGTGGTCAGATGAATCCCTTTATTTTTTATTTTTTAAAGCTCAGACTCTATCAACATCGAGAAGGACTGTCATCAGTAAAAGGTGCAAAGTCTACCACCTCTGATGAAACTGAGCTGCATCGTTGGGCATGGCACTGCATGCACTTTTTTAAAATTTTTTGCTAACTGCACACTTCTGCCTGTAGCAACATTAAAACCACCCACTCTTGTGAAATTTGCTTTGGGTCCCGCAGGAACTGCAACATCCTAATTCCAGTGTAGTTCTCTTCCCTGGAGGTCTGTAGTTATTTTGTCAGTACAATGCCAGACCTTATTTTGCATGACTTATGAGAGTTTGGCTTCATAGATACAGAATGTGTTGTGATTGACTGGCCTGCCT
Source organism: Garcialebias charrua (assembly GCA_038048925.1). Taxonomy (NCBI): domain Eukaryota; kingdom Metazoa; phylum Chordata; class Actinopteri; order Cyprinodontiformes; family Rivulidae; genus Garcialebias; species Garcialebias charrua. The sequence goes on along the minus strand of JBBPBX010058646.1, from coordinate 2,026 downwards.
GCAGTGCAGAACTGTCTCTTAATGAAAATGTATAAATCATCACAAAGAGGAGAGAATATGGCTGTGACCTCACAGTGTTGGGTAGCTGAAACAAGTATTTTTATTCAGCAAAAATGAACTGAATCCACTTGTAACACTGCAGAAATTAGTGTCTCTGATTATTAAATTAATAAGAACTGGAAATAAAAATGTTAAATAGATGAAAAAACGTTTTTTTTCCATACATTTCCCATGTGTGTAGTTAGCATAAAATTATAGATTTGTTTATGTTTTCTCAATACGGTTGGGGTTGATGAGTAAAAACACTAAAAGTAACTGCAGCTGTCCGTTTAATTAAATGTTTAAACAAACTAGCAAATTACAGCTTTTACATGTTATTGAATTTACAAACCATCTGCAATCTGTATATATTTGAAGGCCGTACACTCTTGTACTTAAATTGTGTTACACATTTATGTACAGTTTTCCGTGGTTTCAATAAAGCGATGCAAAAAAAAAAAAAAAACAGCCAGGAGGAGACAGAAAAGTGTGATGGAGATTTAGGGCCAAGCTAAAAAAAAAATCTCCAAAAAAGTCGTAAAATTACGAGAATAAGGTAGAAATATTATGAGAATAAAATTATAATTTACGAGAATAAATTTGTAATATGTCCTGGGTCGGGGGCTCGCACCTGGTGTGGACCATAGACATAAACATTTAGATGCCTCATTGAGAACTGAATTGTACGTCCACGTCGCCACCATTTTGAATGTGGAAAAAGTGAAGCAATAGATAGAAGATGCCTCAACTATTCACAGTGGCAACACAGAAAAAGTTGAACAAGACTGTTCTTCTGTTTATCTATATACTATATACTGTATAGATAGATATATATATATATATATATATATATATATATATATATATAGATGATAGATAGATGATAGATAGATGATAGATAGATAGATGATAGATAGATGATAGATAGATGATAGATAGATGATAGATAGATGATAGATAGATGATAGATAGATAGATAGATAGATAGATAGATAGATAGATAGATAGATGATAGATAGATAGATAGATAGATAGATAGATAGATAGATAGATAGATAGATAGATAGATAGATAGATAGATAGATAGATGATAGATAGATAGATAGATAGATAGATAGATAGATAGATAGATAGATAGATAGATAGATAGATAGATAGATAGATAGATAGATAGATAGATAGATAGATAGATAGATAGATAGATAGATAGATAGATAGATAGATAGATAGATAGATAGATAGATAGATAGATAGATAGATAGATAGATAGATAGATAGATAGATAGATAGATAGATAGATAGATAGATAGATAGATAGATAGATAGATAGATAGATAGATAGATAGATAGATAGATAGATAGATAGATAGATAGATAGATAGATAGATAGATAGATAGATAGATAGATAGATAGATAGATAGATAGATAGATAGATAGATAGATAGATAGATAGATAGATAGATAGATAGATAGATAGATAGATAGATAGATAGATAGATAGATAGATAGATAGATAGATAGATAGATAGATAGATAGATAGATAGATAGATAGATAGATAGATAGATAGATAGATAGATAGATAGATAGATAGATAGATAGATAGATAGATAGATAGATAGATAGATAGATAGATAGATAGATAGATAGATAGATAGATAGATAGATAGATAGATAGATAGATAGATAGATAGATAGATAGATAGATAGATAGATAGATAGATAGATAGATAGATAGATAGATAGATAGATAGATAGATAGATAGATAGATAGATAGATAGATAGATAGATAGATAGATAGATAGATAGATAGATAGATAGATAGATAGATAGATAGATAGATAGATAGATAGATAGATAGATAGATAGATAGATAGATAGATAGATAGATAGATAGATAGATAGATAGATAGATAGATAGATAGATAGATAGATAGATAGATAGATAGATAGATAGATAGATAGATAGATAGATAGATAGATAGA
>JBBPBX010058645.1:8529-22033 GCA_038048925.1 Garcialebias charrua | reverse complement strand
CGTGTCATTCGTAAGTCCAGATTTTCGTTCGTAAGTCGGAAATTGTATGCTAGCGCTGCGCCAAACACCCGTTTTTCAACATCTGACTCATAAACATGCACAGAACTTTGTTTACAAACGGTTAGCTAACACACTTTCATCTAAAAACACATACCAGTGCTGTATTGAATGTACAACTGTACTGTTCGTAGGTCCGTTCGTAAGTCCGAGTTGCCGTAACTCGAGGACTCCCTGTACTGTGGTTTTACAAATATGTCTGTCCCTTTAAGATTGTAACAGCTTTGTTATGTTCATTAGTTTATTAAAGCTAATTAAAAAAATTCACAATAATGAATTATAAGTGCAAATTTGTTGACGCATTTAGAAAAAAATATTTAAAATGTGTATTTGAAATGTATAAATATGCATGCAAATACTGTCCTGCAAAATACCAAACAATTAGACGCTCAAAAACAGTTTTTAGGTGTAAGTAATTTAATTTATTGAATTCTTCATAGTGTTAGAAGTTTTTATTGAAAACCTGTTGAGCTGAGGTGCTGATAAACAACACAACCTAACATTTTTTTCTGGTTTTTGCAGCACACTTTTTTAGTCCAGAATAGAAATACGCTTATATAAAGTTGTACACATATTGTGCTGCTTTAGTTGGAGTTTGGAGGTAAATCCATCCTCAGCAGCACTTTAAATTCTCGCATGCCCGTGTGTAGGTGGTTGCATTTCTGTTGTTTCAGTGTGGATGTGTGTTTGGACTGGTCTCAGGGCTCGGGCGCAGCTGCATGCCCTCTGGAAAGGACAGATCAGCTCATTGGAGCGCCGTCACTCTCAGATGGACCGTCCCTGTTGGTGTCCCTCCACTCAGGGAGGCAAGTGAAAATGAAGAAGAGGAGCCAGGGGAAAGGAAGGAGTGGAATGGAAAGGAGGAGGTGAAATCGAGAGGGTTGAAAAGGCCGACGGAAGATGGAGACGTGAGATTGAGGTGTGAGCTGGCCAGTGACAGGGGAGAAGAGGGAAAGAAAGTGGATAGGGATACGTGGCCGAGAAGAATTTCTGACACTCGCTGAGTAGTTTTGGAGCGCTCCGTTTACATTTAAAACTTGTGGAGAGGAATTTTATGAGTTAGCACGGCAGCTGCAGTGTGACTGACACGAAGACGGCATACTTGTGGTGAGGATGACAGAAAGAGTCATCAGGGTCTTACATACCTCCTTAAAATCCATTTTTATGAAGAGATTCAGGAAAAACACTCTGTGTGTGAGGCCCCTCTCACCCAAACCAACAAAATGAAGACAACACAGATCCATGTGCAATAGATTCATTCACGCAATGAGCCTGATATATCTCCAATAACACTCAACACACCACTGGACAAGGAAAATGTAATTTGGGGCCTGTAAGCATTTATATACACGTAAAATAGCAAAATAAATTAATTTTTATCTAAATTGTTTTGCATTTTGAGCTTATTCTCACATTTTTTACAAGCTTTTTCCAAAATTGTAACATTTGCAATGTTAATGCTGTCCTCAAATCCAAATTTCTAATTGCCTCAATGGTATTCTTTACTAAATATAGCAAACCAAACCAGTTCAAAAAGACCAGCTTTATGAAGCAGCATCCCAGAGCTCTGCAGCTTTAACAGTGTCGACCTGTTTTGTTGTAAAAACGTACAAAAGTTAGGCATGCAAGTCCAACAGAAATGTATGAATGTGGGTAATTTATTTGTTGATTGCTGTTTCTTAACTGATTTGCTGATAGCTTGTTAAATTAATGTAATTTACATTAATTTAACAAATATGAAAGGCTTTAGCTCAGGTACATTTTAGTTGGTTTACTGAATCAGACCTGATTAACAAAATATCATCAGTTTTACTCTCTTTGAATCTGTCTCCCTATACAAATGCAGGCAATTTAGAGATTTTTTTACCCTTTAAATCAATAGCACTGAGAGCAAAGTGCAATTTAAAGAAGAGTTTTTCTTCTTGTAAGCAGTGACTGCATGCAGCCAGAGTCGAGCTGCAATCTCTTTTCAGAATGTTTCTAATAAAACCTTTGTAAAAAAAATGCTTCTGTAATTAAAGATGTCAATGTTGAATCAATATATAGGTTTGAATGTAAAATGGCTGCTTGGTGATCCAGAATGCAGCTGCTTTGAGCTGTCGGTGTAAAAAAGTGAGCTCGGACATCCACTTGACTGGTATCTTCCTCCGCTGGCAGTCACTGGTGCCTGAACCAAAGAGCCTTTTCTGTTCCCCACAGGAAGTTTATTTATTTATTTCATTTTCTTCCTATCCCCTTCCTGAACAGTATAAGGAAAAAAAAAAAGACAAAAAACAACAACAACAAAACAGAGATACGCTGTCAGATTTAGGATCCTCTTTATCAAGTTTGGCATCCTAAAGCCTCTCCTGGTACAGTACAGTGTTGCCATGGCAACTGTTGAACGCAGCAGAACAGGATAACAAGAGCTTTTGTTCTGTATCAGAAGCAATAACCGAGATTCGTGTTCGCAGTGTTTGCCGACCCTGTTGTGACCACAGCATTTTCACACTTTCTTTCTCAGTTACTTACGGTAACCCCTGAATCTTTATTATGGAAAGACACTGTATGCAAACAGACTCACACATCACTGAGTTATTTCTGGCTGATGCTTGAAAGAGCAGATTCTTTGGTTCTGGCTTGTTCTTCGTCAGAAATTACAACAGAGAAACTGAAACAATGATCCCACTATTCCCACACCAATTCCCACGGAGAAGAAATCTTGGAATGTGATGTAAATTCCTGTTTGTGGTGTTTGATGTGCACACTGATGGCATTTATTCACTGCAGACATGCATAGCAGGCACCGTGGGTGCAAACAGACCCGATTAGAGTTGCAGAACTTATAGCCTTGGCCCTTCCATGACCTCACTAAGACCAGTGACATTTACAACACTATTTACAAGTGAGAGAAGATCGTTTTCTGTAAAAGGGGAAACTGAGGGCTGCATCCCTCACCGTTCCTCTTGGTCTCATGTGTTCTTTGTTTATTTGATGAATTCTGCGATCAGGTTTGCATCTAGTGGTGCTTTGCCAGATGGCTCACCGTTGCTTTGTCCATGCAATGAAGAGTAAAAGCTCTCAGTAGATACATAAATTAAAAAAATGAAGTGAAGACATCTTTATTGCAATAATTTTAGTACATGTCAAGGTATATTTCTTCTGGTATCCTGCTTACAGAAACATAAAACAGCAGGATTTAGCTGTTCTTGGAAATTTAAATGTCTGCGAGAAAATAAAATAGCACCAGACCAGAGGAAAACATCCAGGTAAGATTAGGCAATTACAATCATTGATATTCTGGATGTGTTCAGTAAGGTTGACTTCCACGCCAACTTTTTTAGGTTGACTCATATTTTTCATTTTCATTTTTTTTTTTCATTCTTTTAATGATTTTGTAACTTTTATTTGTAGTGAAATGTGTCCTAGTAGCACAAATGTAAGCAAACAAACAAACAAACAAAACAAAAAAAGGTGACCAGAATGTATAATGACAGAGAAAATGCAACATTTTTGTGAAGATATAGGGGAGCACTCTCTTTCCTTGAATAATACATTTTCTCTGTTTGAGGTCAATTACAGGCTCTGGTTTTTTTGTCTCCCTGATTCAGGTGTTCTGCCCCACAAATGGCTGCAAATGCAAGTGCACCAATAGAAGATCCAATTTTCTTGATGCAAATTTAAAATACCAAAAATAAAGATTCAATGTGCTTCTTTTTTTTAATGAACAGACTCAATGCTGCATGCCCAGTTTTATCTGTCATCCAGGTGTACCCTGAGGTAGTCCCCAACCTCCTTCATACAATTACGTTCAGTTTATCACAAAATTCAACAATTGCCTCAATTTTCATGATCCATAAAACAGTTCACCTTCTTATACAAACAACCCTTCCATCTCCTAAACTCTGGTCTGAACCAAGGTTTATGAGACAGAAGAGATCATTATAAAAGCAGCTGGGGATCATTTCATTCCTGGACTTTTTCACATAATAGAGTAAGTAGTGTCTTTAAACAATGCAAATATCCATCCATCCATCCATCCATCCATCCATCTGACTGTCTGTCCGGTACATTTCAGTATATTCAACTTTTAACTCAGATTAACATACAAACTGCTTTAAATCCTATAAGATGTTCATGTTTTAGCACCATGAGTTAATAACAGTATCAATAGAAATGATGGGCACGTTAGAGCAACAGGTTTAAGGTCATTGAGGACATATGGATGAGATTTTTGTGTTATATGCAAAACAAGGCAGGATATTTTCCACAGCAACTGGTCCTTCCTGCTGACTCCGACTAAGATTGAAGTAATGCTGTGGAATCCCTCATAACACTTTGTGACATGTAGAGATAGAATTTTTGATTAAAATGTTCTAAGCTGAAGGAATTACACAAGTAATTTTGGAAATCTAGAAATATGAACCAGAAAACTTTGATTCCAGAATAAAATATATATATATATTGTTTTATTATGTTTTGTTGTTAACTTTATAGAAATATACTACTCACTGTGTATTAAGTATGAACCAGCATTAATAATTTGTGGGCATTTAAAGATGAAGCCTTTGTTTACAATAATCTTAACATGCTGGTCAGCTCAAATTCTCACATACAAAAAAAATTGATACATGAGGTTATATTTTATTTATTTATATGTGCTATTTTCTAGTTTTAACATGGCATAAAATAGTCGACTTGGAAGGTTTTATTTTTCTCAAATCTAAAGCCTTCACTCTGAATCTCTCATGAAAAACGTATAAAGCTGTGAAAAGAAAAATTATTTAAATTATTGCATTTGCGTCATTTATGGTTTAAATATTTTGTTCGATAAGCAGAGGTTACACAGGGTTACTTTTCTTTTTAGTCTTCAGGTGTTCCCCCATGGGTCTGATTTCTTATTTTAAGGAGCCTCCTGAAAACGCACAGAGAGCAATGTGGAGGTGGACAGACGTGTGCACCTTGCTGAATACTCCTCTCTTCAGACTTTAGCTCTGGGTTGACAGCAGCATAATGTGAGCCCCAAGGCAACATCACCTGAACCACTCGAGTTTAATAACATCGCAAAAATATGATCTAGGGAAGGAGTAGGCAGTGAGAAGGTGGGTGAAGATAAAAAGATAAATGACTGGGCAGGACTGGGAATTTAACTTGCATTAAGACATGGATACATTTAAAACTGTTTGCAAGTGAATGCAAGGAGCCAAAACAGTCCTCTGCAGGGATTCAAGAGATCCCCTGGAGTTTCACTGACAGTCACAGACTGTCATAATATTACATAAGTTGAGTCTGCTCTCCAGACAAGCTGATATTTGTCAAATTTCACTGCAAGACAGAAAAACCTTACCTTGTTTATCCTCCGTCTCATCTCTTTCCTCTTATAGCTGCAGAGCAGAGGAGCCAGGCAGATGGGATTTGTTTGATATTGATATCTCCATTTCTGTTGAAGACAGACTAATGTGGTTTTGATTTGATTATGCTCAATGCTCCTCAGGGAAGCGGTAAAAGTGTCTGTCTGCTTCCCTTTCATCGGTTTTGTTTTAGGCCTTGAGACGTTTCTGACATTTGTCTGAGTCAATCACTTGTTTTTTGCTGTTGTCACAAGTTAAGTTTAATGATTTATGTCTGGACGGTCTTTGTGATTATGAGCAAACCTTGAGCCGAATCAACTCATTTCTCTAATACAACACACCTTTCTATCATCGGGAGCTACAATGATAGCACTGACTGGTAACATGTAATTGGTTTAATTTGTTTAATCTAAATGTGCAGTGGTATTTGAACAATGGTGCATTTTGGGTACTTTGCTTTCTTTGCCTAGTATTGGCAAGTGTGGATGTACAAAGTATTTATTGGGACATGGCATTGCCTGCAGAAAGGCCTTAAGAAACAATTTTTTGTTTGTTTTTTATAACACCTTTAAATATGTGCTTTCTGATAGTAGCAAACAGTAATTCCTGACATGTTGAGGTAATGTTTCCATGTCAGGTCCACCAAACACTGGCATTTCTTTTTACTGTGTTTATGTGAAAGCTTGATTTTATTTTATTTTTACTAGGATGCACCATCAAATTGATTGTTATCTGAAATAGTGTATTGGTGATTCATAAAAGTACTGTAACTGAAGCTGTTGTGTTGAAATGAGCTAAGGAATGACTGTTAGAGCGTAGAACAGGGGTTACCAACACGGTGCCCGCGGGCACCCGGGTGCCCCCAAAGACCATTTGAGGTGCCCGCGGACCTGTTCTAAAAATAGCACCTCACTACTAAGCTGCATTTAAATTTTCTTTTCATTCAGTTTGTTATTTTTTTTGTATTTATATATATTTTAAAATGTCTATCTTTAAAATATGTTCTTAAAAATATGTTTATTATACATTTTTTTCAATTTACGCTTTGTTATTTCCGAAAAGTTCATCAAACTGGTGCCCTTTGTATGACGCGTACCCACGAAGTAGCTCTCAGTTTCGAAAAGGTTGGTGACCCCTGGCGTAGAAGTTGGAGTCACACAGGTAAAACAAAATACTCTTTCATACACCTGTGTGTCTGATCAGTTTTGAGTGTGTGTCCTCGTGGAGTGCCCCAGTTGTTGCTGTGAGCCAATATGTTATTTATTTATTCTGAATATCTATGGAGTTTCTTCTGGCCCGGGGACAGCGACAGCAAACAAGCAGTGACAACCTCCAGCTGTGAGGGTGTGATCTGCTAATGAGATGCCTTTTGGATCCATGTAGCTGGGTTTATTGGCAAATCACGCAGTGCCAATCATAGCACAATGTTTAGGAGTGGACTTTGTTTTACCTCAAAGGGTCATAATGAGAAAATAAATGACATAATTTAAACTGAAATATGAATTACATCTTTATCATTCCAAATATCTTATCACATTAGAAAAAAAAGAGATGTACAGAGAAATATTTTATTGTTCTGGAGAGATAACATGTTGCCGACAAGCTTTTTATGGACTGCATTAAGTATAGTTAAATTAGAAGAGACGCTGGTGTTTGGCTACTTTTTTCCCAATAATAACATGTTGGTAGCATACTCAAGAAAGTGCTTGATGTTGTAAATTGCATCTGAAAAACGGACGTTTAGAAGACTACAGCTTAATGTCAACTCTGAATTGAAAAATCCAGCATGCTGATTTTCCTCTAGTTTGAAGATGTAGAGGAATGGGGCTGTAAATATATTTTTAATTATCAGTTATGAGTTAAGCTCATACAATTATGCATGTATTATGCAAATAACCTCGTGTGGGCACCACCTCTCTTTTAGAGAGGAAAAATCAGTCTCTACCCCCAAATAAATGCAACTTGAGCGTGAGTTCTTTTCTCGTGTTTAAAGGGCATTATAATCATTACTAACTTCCTAGGATGTCTTGCTAGGAAGTATTCTTCTCTGAGGTCAAGTGCAGAAGCTGGGTTTCTCCTTGCTCCCAGTTCTCTGTTGAAGTGGGCTTCGGAGAATCTCTCTTGAGTGTGTGTTTTCTCAAACGTTTCTCTCTAAAAGTGAAACTTAACTTTGTGTTAGAACACAGATAAGACTGGTCCACTGTTCTAACTTTTGGCTTGTTTATATAAATCTAAAGTCCTTTTTTTTCTGTTCTCTGCCTTAAAAGTTTTACTTTTAAAGCGAAAATAAGACAAATGTATTATACTGTATCAAAGAAAAATTACTTAAAACACACATTTTCATGAATAAAAATTCACCATGGCATTTTTGAATTAAACTTAAAACATGCAATGTTTTTAACCAAACAGTGTCGCTGACTGTCCATCTCCTGTATAAAGTAATGTCAGTTTGAACAAACAAAAGGGTTCATATGTTGTTATCTTCATGGGAACTAGTATCTGGAAGAAATACTCCTTTTTGATAAAGGAAAGTTATCAACGTAACGAGTTTTTGATCTTTTTTAGAAACTCCGAGGTCAGTTGAACCAAAGCTCATTAAAACCATCTGTCCGTTTTGTGTAAAATGAGTTCATATTGCAGTGAAGTTAACACAGTGACAGTTTCTTATAACATTAGTGTCAAATTGAGAAGTTTTTGAGCAAAGACAATGAATAAAATATATCTTTTCTTTCCCAAGGGAATAGATTAATCTTATTTCAACAGTTTAAAACACAAAACACATGAATATTTTTTTAAGTGAGTTGAACTGTTTGGTTTGTTTGAGCTGAGGTATTCTCTTATGTGAGGTGTTCCCCTACAAAGCAATAATTCTTAGTTTGCTTCTGCCAGCACAAGCACTGACCTTACTAACCTGACAAATGTTGCTTTAGCCCAAACTGTTTAGAACTGAACGTCCACATTATTTTGTATTCACTTGCCTCAAGAATTAGTAATGAAATGATAGTTTTAAATTATTTTTGTTTTAATCTGTTTTTAATCTTTTATTTTATGAGGATGTAAGAAATAGACTGTCTTTCTCAGCTTTTCATTGTTGAGGTATTTCCCTGATGTATGTTAGATCTTACACACACTGATTTTTCATTGCTATTTTAATAAATACATTTATTATAAGATTGATTTTCAAACAGTAAGTTGTCGTAGTAAGATGGACCCCTTCAGAGTGGGAGTTGGACTCCACCAGGGCTGTCCGTTGTCACCGATTCTGTTCATAACTTTCATGGACAGAACGTTTCAGTGCCGCCAGGGTGCGGAGGGTTTCCAGTTCGGTGGCTTCAGGGTTCCATCTTTTGCAGATGATGGGGTCCTGTTGGCGACATCATGCCATGATCTTCAGCTCTCACTGGAGCGGTTCGCAGCTGAGTGTGAAACGGATGGGATAAGAATCAGCACCTCCAAATCTGAGGCCATGGTCCTCAGTCAGAAAAGGGTGGATTGCTCTCTTCAGGTCGAGGGTGAGGATCTGCCTCAAGTGGAGGAGTTCAAGTATCTCGGGGTTTTGTTCATGAGTGAGGGAATAATGGAGCGCATGATTGATAGACAGACTGCAGCATCTGCAGTATTGCAGGCTCTGTGCCGGTCCGTTGTGGTGAAAAGGGAGCTAAGCTGTAAGCAACGCTCTCTGTTTACCAATCGGTCTAGGTTCCTACCCTCACCTATGTTCGCAAGCTCTGGGTAATGACCAAAAGAACGGGAGCATGGATACAGGCGGTTTAAATGAGTTTCCTCCGCAGGGTAGCTGGACTCTCCCTTAGAGACAGGGTGAGAAGTTCAGTTATCTGGGAGAGACTCGGAGTAGAACTGCTGCTAATCCACATCGAGAGGACCCAGTTGAGGTGGTTCGGGCATCTGGTAAGGATGCTGGCATGTCCGACTAGAAGGAGACCCTGGGGTAGACCAGGACACGCTGGAGAGACCACACCTTGGAGTCCTCCCAGCCCGACTTTGGAATACGCAGAAGATAATGGATGGATGGATGGATGGATTGATGAATGGATTTTTTAACAGTACAGTAAATGCATATTTTTAATCCAACATTTTGATGTGCTCATGTACTCAAACTGCTCTTGACTTTAAACGTTTCATGCAGAGGATTTGAACCGGCTGTGTCTCTCTATGACTTTTTGTGACAAGAATGTGTCGGTAGAAAAACGGGAAAGGAAGGTTGAATGTGAGCAATGTGATGAGATGAAGCAGTGCAACAACTGACTAAAAGGATGTGAGAATGGTGTGATGGTGTTGAGGAGGAAGCAGGAGCAGGAAGGACAGTTCAGTGTTCACCCACGTGTGTCATGAATAAATCACTGCTGAGATCTTCTAGCTCAGCACAGACCGGTGCACTTTCATGGTTATAGCTAATCCCAGATGGCCTAGTTTACCCACAGTGAATGAGCCAAGTCATAATTTACCAGACAGGGACTTTTTTCTGATTGCTTCATTCATCATGAATTACCCAGCACAAGTAAAGCATGCACGGGACACCAGCCTAACAATGAGGGCATCCCTGCTACTGAATCCCATCTGCACAACACATCAAACAATCACTCAATATGGGAAACACACACATATTAGAGAAGCAGAACAATGGCTCATATTTTGTGTGGAGTTTTTTGACAGAACATTTATCTGAATCCCTTAACGTTAAACACCAAAGAAGTTTTCTAAAATTCACTGACTTTACAGCCACAAAGGAGGTTGTTATGTAAAACATGCGTGGGCAGACAAAATCATTGCCAAAAAAAAAGAGACCAAGTTAAAATTACTGAATGATAAACTCTTGTCAGCTCAGTAAAGCTTTACACGTATGGTGATTGAGTTAGGAGAGAACAAAAAGAAACCATTTTCTCCCTTAGCGTGATTAAACAATGGAGACATCCTCCTCACTGTTCAAGACAGAGAGTTACGGTTCAAGGAAGACCTGTGTTCTGCTGTGGCAATGAATGATGTTGTTCACCAGCGCTTTATCTGCCTTTGCATGCATCTCAGCGTTTTAATTAAGTATTGAATAAAAGATAAAATAAATTATATATAGAAATATATGCCATTTTTTTTATTTTAAAGCCTTAGATTCTTGTTATTGATACTATCCTGATCTTATGCAAGCGAAAATGTGATTTATACATGCAGCATGGGGTAAAGATTAAATCTGTTCAATCATCTGATACATGATTGACAACACTTTAAAAATATATATTTTACTATTAATATTATTGTTTTTATACCACTGGATCTCCTCCATAATTCTTGTTTCCTTCTTCAGCTACATGTATCTAAACTAGCAACCGAAATTTCATATTTCAATAAGTTGATTCAGCTCACCAAGATTGATGAGACAGATGACACGCTGCTGTAATCATGCTAAAGTTAGTAATGTCAAACTGCATAGTTGTAGTACTTTACTAATGGAATGACAGTGCAAAAATGTGAAGAGAAGCATCACTTTACTACTTAAAACTGACAGCTTCCTGCGTGCTGCACCAGCACAGTCACAGTTGAGTTGCGTAAAGAACGCATTAGTATTGATTTTACATAAGCCTGTGAGTGGCTAATGTGCTGAAAACAGGAGGGATGCAGCTAATGTGGCTTCTCCTTTTGAGAAAAAGAAAATCAGCAGATCAATAAATGATAAATAACAGGAAACATAACAAACGTGATAGCACCAGAGATTTTAATCTCTTGGAGGACTTTTTTGTTTCAAGAAAAAAGTTAGACTGTTTTACAGCAAAGTGATCATTATGGACGCTAAAGCGATCTAAATCTAAAATCATTTTTTTATTAACTTTTTATTTTATTTTATTTAGCGCCGGTTAAGCACCCTAAGTGTTGCGAACCCGCAGGGAGCCGGAGACCCCAGTTTGAGAACCACTGCTATAATGAAAGCTTTCATGTTGTTGGTGATTTCCTGTTTGTCAGAGGAAATTTAAAGAATTGAACCTTGAACCTTGAATCTGATTAAAAAATATATAAAAAATTCTAAAGGCCACAGAGCTTGCCTTCAAACATTTGGAAACCACGTATTTTTAAAACTGGAATAACTATATTTGTCTTGAAAACTTGTTGCTTTACAGATCAAATAGTGTCTTTAGGTTAAACAAGCTTTCATTAGTATTTTTCAACCCATCCTCATTCCCTACTCGTCATATGGGGACAAAGCGTCAATATATGACGAGTAGGGAATGAGGACATGTTGGATAATTACAGTAGTCCCTCTCTATTTCACGGTTCATTTTTTGCAGACTTGCTCTATCGCGGTTTTTCAAAATAAGTTCGGACATGACACAATTGGCTGGTTGATGGATGAGCCGCATGATCGGCATGGACTTTTTACTCAAAATAAATTATTTTAAATTATCTAGCACCTGCTGTTCCTTTGTGCAGCCCACGTGTACAGAAAAAGCTTCCTCCTGCAGCTGAACAGCTGATCAGCTGTTCTCCATGCAGAGCGGGAAAGTGGGCGTGGCCAAAAACGTTTGCAGGTGGCTGAGAACAGTGGAGGCACAGAGATGAAATCATGACATTCTGTACTCTTTTAGAACGTTTAGAGTTTAGAAACATTGTTTATAATATTGCAAGAGTGTGGAAAGGGTTTAACCCCCCCCCCCCACACACACACACACACATATAATAATAATGATGTATTTTCCTGTCATCTGTGTATGTTTCCCATACACAGACGAAATTCGTCTCTGCATTTAACCCAACCACCTACCAGGTGGTGCCGTGGGCAGCCATAGAAAGCGCCCGGGGAGCTGGAGAATTAGGTGTGCACTCATAGACACCCCAAGGTGTGTAGTGGCCGGGGCGCGAACCCGCGTCCTTCGGGTCCCAAGTCGGAAGCCCTGCCACACCATCTTGGCTCCATATATATATACAGGTAGTTCCCGACTTACGAGCGCTCTAACTTACGAGGTTCCGGACTTACGAGCTGGCGAATTTTTGGAAAAAACGCAAAAAATACTGAGTTTTTCTGTGTTTTTTCACCACAGTTCGTTAGCTAAACATGTGGACACACGTTTCCGATCATTTTTATGCACTCATAAGCAGTTTTTCGATGAAAAACGAGTGTTTGTAGTCGCGCTAGCAAAACCGTTCCAACTTACGAGCGAAATTCCGGACTTACGAGACACGTGGCGGCCGTTCCAAATTACGAGATTTCCGTGTTACGAGCGCCTCGTTGTAACGGAACTCGCTCGTAAGTCGGGGACTACCTGTATATATATATATATATATATATATATATATATATATATATATATATATATATATATATATATATATATATATATATACAGGTAGTCCCCGACTTACGAACGAGTTCCGTTCCTACGTGCCGTCGTAACTCGAAAATCGTCGTAAGTCGGAAAATACGTCCAAACGGCACCTCATACGTACAGTACTTTATTTTACCAAGCACTTAGCCTATCCTAACACAGTACCCTACATAATTATCAAAAACCACATACATTTAGGAGCCATAATGAAGGAAAAAAATAGGTAGTAACCTACTGGTATGCTGGTGAATTCTTCCTCCGTCTGTTAGCATGTTAGCTCGTTGCACCTCCGAGCTCTGCATCTTCCTGCTGCTTCACGCGGTCCACAGCGTTTACAGCAAGGTCTGTTAGCATGTTAGCTCTTGCTTCTATGGTCCAGCTCTGCTGTTTCTGCCAAAACATCCACCCGCCCATCCTACAGTAAGGTCTGCGTCCATCCTACAGTAAGGTCTGCGTCCATCCTACAGTAAGTTCCGCACCTTTTGTTTACGACGTAAAACAGCCCTCCTAACCTCCTCTGCTCCGGTCCGCCTGTCCAAACAATGAGGTGTCCTGTAGTAATTTTCCACTGACTGTGTCAAGCTACTCTCCCCCCTCCCTCCTGTAAATTTCCGCTGTCCTTCGCTGAGTTTCGGTACCATATTTTTTGGTGTAAAGGCGCATAAACCGCGTAACTCAAACAATGCTTTTCAATGGGAGGGCATTCGTACCCGCGAAACGTCGTAAGTCGAGGCCGTCGTAACCCGAGGACTACCGTGTGTGTGTATATATATATATATATATATATAT
>JBBPBX010058644.1:0-22033 GCA_038048925.1 Garcialebias charrua | reverse complement strand
TGCGAGATATTTGTTCTTCTCATCTTTTACAGTTTGTTGATAGTGTAACAGGCTCTCTTTGAAAATATCAAATGAAACATGCAGTTTGTCATTTTTCCACATGCGCTCCGTTCTCCTGCACTCACGCCCAGCCACGCGCGTGACGTCACTCAGCCAGGGCTCGGGAGCAGGTCTGGTGCATCAGCTCTTCAAAGGAGCGATCGTGTCCAGTGTTTGTAAACAAACAGAGTGGAAGCTGGAAACCAGTTCATCAATATTTAAACTAAGAGAGTCTTCAGAGTTCTCCTCGCAAAGACCAAGAAAAGTGGAGGAGAACAGGGCTGGAGAGGAGTTAAACATGCGACAGCGCTCAGGAGGCGTGCACACTTTAACTGGACAGTATGTTGGAATGTCAAAAATAATCGGCTTATGATCCGAAAATACAGCGTCACATATCTCCAAATTAGACACCTCCAGCCCGTGGGACAAGACCAAGTCCAGTATGTGCCCGAGTTGATGCGTGGAAGCGGACACGGATTGCACAAAATTAAAAGAGTCAATAACATTTAAAAAGCTCCTGGAGATGGGCTCATCAGGACAGTCGAAACAAATCTGACTGGATGATGGCAAAAGCGGTTTGCAAAAGCTGGAAAGCCTTAGCAACTGTTTTAGCTCGACAGTAAACAACTGTATCATCAGCATAGAAATGTAAGGATGCATCAGGGATGCTCTGACCTACATTACCATTGTAGATTGTAAAGAGGGTTGTTCCTAAGACTGAGCCTTGTGGTACACCATTTTTAACTGTTAAATAACTGGAAGAGGTACTGTTATGTTGAACAGATTGCCTCCTATCGGAAAGATAATTAGAAAACGAACCAATGGTGTGATCAGAGAAACCGATTTCTGAGAGCTTATGACACAGCATGTTATGATCCATAGTGTCAAAAGCTTTAGATAGGTCTAAGAAAAGTGCAGCACAATAATCCTTAGCATCCAATGCTTCAACAACATCATTAAGAACCTTCAGAGCAGCAGTCGTGCTGTGTTTTTTCCTGAAACCAGATTGATGAAGAGGTAAGATGTTAAATGAGTCCAGATAATTTTTAATCCGAGAGTTTATCAGTTTTTCTAGAACCTTTCTAGAAACTTAATTACTGCGTTTTAAGATGTTAAACAGTGCTTTTGAAGCAATTCAATAATTCTACCGATCTCCACGTGACGGGAGAAGTCACGTGACCCCGAAAGCTAAGTAAAGGTTTTTTATTTGTTTAAAGCTTAAAACTCAAAAATCCTTGACAACAGTTCTAATCAAATCGATTTCGTCTTTTAAAAGGGCGTTTGTTCAAGCGACTATCACATTTACCGTAAACACCGGTGTACAATACGCTCCGGTGTATAATACGCTTTGGCCAATATTTGGAAATAAATCAGAAAAATCGGTAGATAATACGCTTCGGTGTATAATACGCGCTGCCGTGACAGTCTTTTTTATGGCCACTAGATGGCGCCAGGATACGCCTCCAGGTACAGTCTGCAGGTAAACAGACTACAGGGTGCATTAGCGCCCATAGCGGCCGAAACTGGTACTGCACCATTTTTAGGCCAAAATGAAAAAGCGAATCAGACCAAAAATGGGTCTAAAAATATGGGAAAAAAATCTGTAGATAATACGCTTCGGTGTATAATACGCAGAACATTCAAATGGGCAATAAAAGTGCGTATTATACACCGGTGTTTACGGTAGGTTTATAATCCCTTCCAAACTATTAAATCTACTGTTAAAGAAGAGGTAATGACAAAGAAAAATATAAAATCTCTGCATTTTTATTTAAAAATAACATTTTTAAAGTTATTCTGTGCACAATAAAACACTCCTGTTTATCTAAAAAAGCTAAGTCTGGTCCTCTGGACATAAAAAAAAAGGCAAAAAAATGGTAGAAACGTTTCGTCTTTCGTCCGAAAAACGAAACGTTTCTACAATTTTTTTGCCTTTTTTTTTTGAATGTCCAGAGGACCAGACTTAGCTTTTTTAGATTTTTCTACCTGGATTATTGAGCATATATCAGGGTACTCCTCCATCCATCCATCCATTTTCGTCCGCTTATCCGGGGTCGGGTCGCGGGGGTAGCAGCCTAAGTAGGGAGGCCCAGACTTCCCTCTCCCCAGCCACTTGGAGCAGCTCCTCTGGGGGAATCCCAAGGCGTTCCCAGGCCAGCCGAGAAACATAGTCCCTCCAGCGTGTCCTGGGTCTTCCTCTGGGTCTCCTCCCGGTGGGACATGCCCGGAACACCTCACCAGAGGCGTCCAGGAGGCATCCTAACCAGATGCCCGAGCCACCTCAACTGGCTCCTCTCAATGTGGAGAAGCAGCGGCTCTACTCCGAGTCCCTCCCGGATGACTGAGCTTCTCACCCTATCTCTAAGGGAGAGTCCAGACACCCTGCGGAGAAAACTCATTTCAGCCGCTTGTATCCGAGATCTCGTTCTTTCGGTCACAACCCAAAGCTCATGACCATAGATGAGGGTGGGAACGTAGATCGATCGGTAAATTGAGAGCTTTGCCTTTTGACTCAGCTCTCTCTTCACCACGACAGACCGGTACAGCCCGCTTCACTGCGGATGCTGCACCTATCCGCCTATCGATCTCACGCTCCAGTTTTCCCTCATTCGTGAACAAGACCCCGAGATACTTAAACTCCTCCACTTGGGGCAGGACCTCCTCCCCGACCCGGAGAGGGCATGCTACCCTTTTCCGGCTCAAGACCATGGCCTCGGATTTGGAGGAACTGATCCTCATCCCGGCCGCATCACACTCGGCTGCAAACCGCTCCAGCGAAAGCTGTAGATCACGATCTGATGAAGCCAATAGGACCACATCATCTGCAAAAAACAGAGAAGCGATTCTAAGGCCACCAAAACGGATCCTCTCAACACCTTGGCTGCGCCTAGAAATTCTGTCCATAAAAGTTATGAACAGAATCGGTGACAAAGGGCAACCTTGGCGGAGTCCAACTCTCACTGGAAACGAGCCTGACTTACTGCCGGCAATGCGGACCAAGCTCTGACACCGGTCGTACAGGGACCTAACAGCCCATATCAATGGGCCTGGTACCCCATACTCCCGGAGTACCCCCCACAGAACCCCCCGAGGGACGCGGTCGAATGCCTTTTCCAAGTCCACAAAGCACATGTAAACTGGTTGGGCAAACTCCCACGCGCCCTCCAGGACCCTGCTGAGGGTGTAGAGCTGGTCCAGTGTTCCACGACCAGCACGAAAACCACACTGCTCCTCCTGAATCCGAGGTTCGACTATCCGACGGACCCTCCTCTCCAGAACCCCTGAATAGACCTTACCAGGGAGGCTTAAGAGTGTGATCCCCCTATAGTTGGAACACACCCTACGGTCCCCCTTTTTGAATAGGGGAACCACCACCCCAGTCTGCCAATCCAAGGGAACTGCCCCCGATGTCCACGCGATATTGCAGAGTCGCGTAAGCCAACACAACCCCACAACATCCAGAGCCCTAAGGAACTCAGGGCGAATCTCATCCACCCTGGAGCCCTGCCACCGCGGAGCTTTTTAACCACCTCGGTGACCTCAGCACCAGAGATTGGAGAGCCCGACCCAAAGTCCCCAGGATCCGCTTCCTCAGTGGAAGACGTGCCAGTAGGATTGAGGAGGTCTTCGAAGTATTCCGCTCACCGACTCAACAGGGTACTCTTGTTTATTTTAAATAAATAAATAAAATAACATACAAAAAGCACCTCTTATCGATTTTCACAAAAAATCAAAACAAAGATGTATATGATGAACTGCCACTTCTACTGGATTTTGATTCAGAGTCAGAAGAAGAAAAGATGGACACGCTGGATGAAGATTTAGAGTTGCTCTCAAAATCCATCACAAAATATGGTGACCAATTAGACGAGATGGATGCAATGGATATAAACATAAAGCTACAAGCTTTAGCAAAAGGTGCCTCATCAAAAGAAAAACAAAAGAAAAACATTGAACGCTTAGAAGTTAGCCCTGTTGCTAAAAGCCATATTGCATCAAGAAGTCAACCTCAGCTCAGATCTTGGTAAGGATCTAGGACATGAAAGAACTGCATGCCGTGCTGACCTTTCAAAATAAACTGCAAGTCAATAAAAAACACAAGCAGAGAATGAAAAGTTGCAGGAGCAGGTGCTATCAAAATCATGTGAGGAAAGCATACAAGCAAGAGAACAACTTTACCAACGGTACATGGAGTTACAACATGATTATGAAGAATCACAAGGACAACTAAAGGAATGTATAGCAGAGCTGGCCTTAACAACAGAAAAACTCCATAAAGAAAGGAAAACAAGCATGGAACTCACGAGAACCCAGTCTCAAAGCCCACCCCCACCCCCATCCGTTGGGGCAATCCAAGTCCAGTACAGCGTACCTGTAAAGTCCCTCAACTAGGGCAGGGACCTGTGTACTCCTCATCAACAGATGTACCAAGTGTGCAGATAAGTGAGAATAACAATAATTCTCAACTTTCTCTCTCAAAAGCTGAACTCCATGAAGTAGATAAATACATTCAACGCTTCGAGCCAGGGCCAATGGGTTCAAACGAAACCAAGGCCTATCTACATGACCTTGATTTCCAACTGGAAAGCTTTTCAAATGCTACGGTTGAAAATAAAATCTGTCTGATCAGGCTCACCTCAAACAGGAGAGTGCATACCTTTATTGCGCGTCAACCAGACGCCACTAGGAAATATTACAGCCTTTTGTGTGCTGCTCTAGAAAAAGAATACACTCCCTGCGTGGGGCCCGGTGGCTACCCAGCTGCCGAGATGTCATGCAAGGAAAAAATTAACATCCACAGATGTATTATGACCAGAGGGGGAGAAAGTACTCATACACTGTACTTAAGTAAAAGTACAAATAAACAGACAAATATGTAGTCTAGTAAAAGTAGAAGTACCATATTAATGTTTTTACTTAAGTAAAAGTAAATAAGTACTTGCTTTTAAAAATACTTAAAGTATTAAAGTAAAAGTACTTGCTGAATATATTAACTAATGTAATGGTCTACAGTATAATTAAGTGCATCTGCCTTATGTATATTTTCTGTAATACGTTGATAGTGTTGAGCCATTTTAATGATCAATGCTACAGATAATGCATGTTTTTATTGTGTTTACTCTGTGACACAGTTCACCATTGGACTTGTGATTCTGTTCCATCAGAATTTCAGGGATGACCTGCAGAGTTAAATGACATTGAGAAAAATAAGAAAGAGGAATGATTATACCTTTGAAAGTTTTTATTTAACACAAAACAAAACCAATGTGTCATTTTAACTTCAGTAAACACAGTGAAGTAAAAGTTGTCTGATGAAAAAAAAGAGCAAAGGAACAGGCTCTGATCATTTCAACTCCAGTTTGTCATCAACTAGTTAAAATATTGTCTAGTCAACCTTTTAATGAGTCAATAGTGAACAATATTTTAACTTCCTGACACCATTTACAAAACGTAGACCAGAGTGTTGCGCCATCTCTTGTCTCCATACATTCCATGAACTGACACATTTTAATATTGCAGCAAGAATTTATTGTTCAAGTTCAGAAGAAGTTGGTTGTTTTGAGTCCAGTCTGGTTCTTTTGGGAGAGAAAATCTGTCCTGTTGTACTGAACAGTCTTTTAGTAGTCTTTCAATAATATTTCAATAGTATTTCAATAATATTTCAGTAGTCTTTTAATAGTCCTTCAATAATCTTTCAATAAGGCCATGGGTGTTGTGCATCTTCTGGCTGAATCTCTGTGGTGGAATCTATTTTGGGTGTGTTAGTGGTGCTGTGGGTGCTCCCAGCTCAATGATATATATACTAGAATATAGGTCATTGTCCAAGCTCTTCTTAAAGGTGGGTCTAATGTTACCTTTCCACTTTGCAGTGATTCAATGGACCAACTCACCTCTCAACATCAGTTACCGGTACTTTGAAACTAACGACAAATCAAAAAACTGCAATGGGAATGTAACTTGTAACTAAACACATTTTAGAAATGTAGTATAGTAGAAAGTACAGATACTTCATGTAAAATGTAGTGGAGTAAAAATACTCACATTTAATTCTACTTAAGTAAGGTACAGATATATGAAAAATGTAATTAAGTACAGTAACAAAGTATTTGTAGTTAGTTATATCCCATAACTGATTATGACAGAATCCTCCAGGCTTATTTTGGTAACAGAAATGAATCAGGCATGGAAGAAGAAGTAGGTTTTAAATATGTTTTCAGCAAAAATCTCAACTCTAAGATTAAAAACATCGGTAAACATCATTGCTAACTACAAAAAGAAAACCATTGAAGAAATAAAAGATTGTGCTATAACAGTTTTTGAGGCTCACAGACAAAACAAAACACCCTTAGAGGTGTATCCAGGAGAAAAAGTCAAATCCTAGTCGCTAGAACTAGAAGGGGCGCGAGCATCAGCTCATTATCCTAAAGAAGACGAGAAAAAACAAAACGTCCAACCTAACAGACCACAAAATGAAGGCGTCCATTGGAACAAAAAACCAAAGTAGTCCAACCCAAACCCAATGGGTGAACACCAATATCAAAAGTGGGACGCACGTCCAAAAAACAAAACAAAAAAGAACAGGTACCAAGGTAACCCAAATAACAATGGGTGGTCCCAACAGGGACCCCTGAGCCAAGGGTGGTCCCAGAGGGGACCCCCCAAGCCAAGGCCCTACTCCTCCTGTATCTTGAACAGAACAGTCCGAGACGAGCAAAAAAAATCACAAATGTTTCAGAAAAAAGGCCCTAAACCTCTAAGCTCAGAAGAGACAGGGAAAATATGTCATTTGTTAGAAAATATGAATAATACAAACAAGGATAACCAACCTGGAGCAATGTGTAGCAATATCATTGATAATAACTCATAGGACACAAATAACAACGTTGCCATAGACGCTGACAGTCACCAACACACTGGCCCTCATTCACGAACCGTTTGTACGCACAGATTTGTTCTTAAACTGTGCGTACGAGTGATTTAGGATCATTTGTGGCATTCAACAATGTTTTCGTATCCTACGATTTTTTTCAGATACGAACAAAATTTACGAGTGGTCCGGACCTGTCGTATAATTTAGGAGCGTCAGTCTGCTGTCATCCAGACGGATCTTCTCCACGAATAACTTCATATTTCGTTATTTAGAAAATATTTTGGGTTTAAAAAAATCACGCACCATAATTATTCTTGACAATAGGTTATTCTGTTTGAATTAGAATTATAATTTTAAGTTTAATTTGTCTGGTGTGTCGCGCAGGCTTCATGAGTCGTGCGCTCCCCTTGGTCATCAAAGCCGCTCCTCATATTAACACCCAGGTACATAAAATTCCCATACACCGCTGCAGAACAAGTACGAATTAAGACTAATTTTCATGCTATTGCTGGACTGCTGTGCCAAACACCATCGGAGCAATAGATTATTATTATCTGATTCGAAATATAACCTGCAGAATGTGGTTGCGCGATGACTAGGAGGTGCGCGCATCATTTGTGCTGCAAAACATGTTGGCACACGTCTTGCAGCGTGGCATTTACTGTCCATCATCTCGCAGACTACAGTATCTCCTCCTGTCCGTGCTGCGGCGAGACGTTTGTTTGAAGCCATTTTCAGATCAAACCATTTATTCTTGATTTCTGATACTGTACGACCCACGGGAGACAACATATGCACTACAATATTAATATGATGTTAACTGTAGTTTCGAGACATTTTAAAATGCTTCTGTTCAAAAACACATCCGACACTTGCGGGGGGTGGGGGGTAGCGGTGCGCCACGGCTCTTCTGAATAAGTGAAACTATAATGTAACACAGTACACTAAAATTAAAGATATTTGACCATCCGACACTTGCGGGGGGTGGGGGGGTAGCCACAGCGCGACTGAGAGCAGATCTCCGAACGCGTGAAGTTCCTCCTTTTACTTCTTGAGTTTGAATGAATGGACACTTCCTGCTGTCAGAAGGCAGGAAACGTGGCCTTATATGGTGTTTTGAGGGGTGGGAATTATGTAAATGACCTCTACGCGTGCACGCGCAGCTGTTTAGGACAGGTGGGATTCATTAAATTTACGCAACCCATTTACACACGTTTCCTCAGGATAGAAGACTTTGTTGAATCTGACGTGGCATGTTCGTACGAACGCTTCGTACGAACAAAAGTAGGAGAAATTTAGGATAAAAATACGAACATTTTCGTGAATGAGGGCCATTGTTGTTACAAGCTCCGACAGCCCTTCATCAGACAGAAAGGGGGAAAACTCACTCACCAACGACAGTGACCCATCGCAAACTGGACACTCAGACACAACTGCGACTGTGCTGACGGTTCAGATAAACCAAAATTACACAGACAGAGGTAAACGTAAAAAGAAACGTTAGCAAAAACCTAAAAGGTTCCTGTTTAACTTTATCAGAAAGGGGATCGCTAAGAAAGCTTACCTGTAAATCACACTAGAAGGGGTTCTCATACATGAAGCCCTCTTGGATGAGGGAGCCGACATAACTATAAGGTCAGCCAAACTGTTCAAGGATCTAAGGACCTCCACTAACAGTACTAACAAGGAAATACCCCTCACAGAATATGCTTTAGAAATGTAGGGTCTCGCAGAGACGAGAACAACCCTAACAGCTATAGCCATGGTTCACATGAAGATTGGCCAAAAGACACTATACCACTATACATGTGTCTACAGTTGACTCATTCCCATTTTTGGTTGGCCAAGACTTTATAAATTGCTTTAACGCGATTATAGATTATGGTGAACAGACAATGTGGGCCAAAGTGAGCAAACCCCTACCAATAAACCTGCCTCCTGATTGTGAAACAGACTACCTAGCAGCAGGTACCACAGAAGGCAGACGGGACACCTCATCCGAGAACACAAGCCCGGTAAGTGAGCCTTCAAAAACACGTGAAACAGTAGAGACCCAAATGATAGGCCCAACTCTGACCCAACAGGAAAGCCTCCTCTGTGAACTAAAACAGTCAGCACTTACTGAACACTACCTACCACAGGTAGTAAAAGGTGTAGAGATCCAAGTATCCCACACCTAAGATATTGTACTGTCTCTTTGGACAGATAAATCAGCAATCAGCCAAGCTTTCTATGAAAACTTGGTTCAAAAACATATGGGTTTAGAACTAATCAAAAAAGCTTTCTGCTTTCCATTAGATCCCAACAGATCACAGGTAATGACCGTAAAAGGAGTCATTGACCTGAAACTGAACTAGAACCAACGAGAACTGGTTCACCCAATCCTTGTGGTCCCAAACTTACCAATGTACTGTGGTCCCTAAAACCAACCACAAAGGATCCTCCTGTGCTAGTCAGAGCAAACCTTAAGGCTGGACAGACCATCCCAGAGGTCTGCAAGGTTGCTAACAACAAAATCACCACAGTACCACCTCAGATAACAAACCAAATGGTGTAAATCCACATCTTACCTGGCCAAGCTATTAGCCATAAACAGGCATACATTCAACCATCTTCTACTTTTTTCAACTTAGGCTTGTCCATCGAGACCAGAAGCCAAGTGAGCCTCGACTCTAGAACCACATCTTTTGCTGTGTGCAACACAGGTACAGATGAGGTACTGATCCCAAAAGACACACAGCTAGGATGGTTAATCTCCACCGATTTTCATGAATTTGAATTTGAATCAAAAAGGTGTTCAATACAAGATCAACTGGATTTTATTTGTTGCAGAAAACCTTTCGACTCGAAACTGTTCATGATGTGAAAATCATTATTGTTCACACCAAATACACATGATTAACAATTATTACATCCACATGGACGCAATTAGATGAGTGGATACAAAAGCATGCGCAAAATAGTGGCAACAAAATTGTTCTTTTTACATCCTTATAATCTCTTATGTGCATGGAACCTGTGCGCCCCCACATGTCACCCTGTCTTTACTAGTCAGTGCTTCAAGTGATCAACTTTCTGTTAATGGCTGGTTAAAATGCAGTTTCAGAGCAGTCTACCAAGCCCTTGTTTGTTTCTGTGTGTATAGCGGTTCTGCAAATAAACACGTGCGTAAAGTGTGGAATGCGTCCGCCTTTCACCAGCGCACTGCTGCGTTCATTAACACAAAGTAACCCAAAAGCGCCGCATTACGAACTGATAAGCATCTGACTCTGCCCATTTGTAATTTATTATTTTTATTTCACAGGGGACCGTGGTTACCCACTAAAAACATGGCTCATGACTCCTCTCGCCAACTTCCACACTGAGCAAGAGCGGAGGTTTAATGATGCAGCCGGTCAGTCATCGAGAGGACAATTGGCCTGCTAAAGGGACGGTGGCGCTGTCTGGACAGGACTGGAGGTCTGTTGCTCTATAGTCCTGTAAAAGTGTGCCGCATTGTGATGGCATGTGGCGTCCTCCACAATTTGGCACACGGACTTGACATACCACAGCCTGACATACGCTTGCCCCCACCAGAGGAACCAGAACCTGCACCCCTCAATGTACATCCCACCCAGGTAGCTATTAGGGCCCGGCAAAATGTGATAGCAAATATATAAAACAGGCAAGTACACATTATCACTTAATCAGTGCATTTAATGTTCTGTTAATGTCTGCGAGGACTCCGATCAGTTGGTCCAGGCGGTCATTGATGCCATTAATGCCGGAAACTATTTCCTGCTGTGTCTGCAGGACAGCTGTCGTCAGAACACGGCCAGTAGGACGGACATCAGCTGCTGGCAGGTGGGGTGTGCTGGATGTGCCCGTGGTGCCAGACGTTCCAGGGACACTGGAGGAGCATCCAAAGTCTGAGGCAGCAGACTGCGTGTCTTCTGTTTCATTCTCTGATGGCAAAATAAAATGTGTACATGTAAAAAATATATAAATAAATCCCATGACTGAAGACTTTTTATTCTTATAGTCACCAGTATGAAAACAAGATATTTTATGGCATTTAGAATTAACACTGACTTATTTACTTACTTTGTGTACAATCCGAATCCCCCACATGCGGAGCCACTACACCTGTGAGGGCCGTGTCACCCACAATACTGGCAACCCTCTGGTCAAATGGAGTGATGTCGTTATCTCCTGTCCCCCCGCCTGTTTTCGTCACACTCTGGCGATGGGCAGCTGTCCTCCATTTCACATCCACCTTAATATCTGACCACTTTTTTTTAGTTCTGCCGATGTTCGCTGCTCTGACCCCACAGCATTTACAGCTTCACACAGTCTGTTTCACTCACGCCTTTTGCGCTTAGCTGTAACGCCAGAGGACAGCGTGCCAAACAAAACTTTTTTCCGTGCCTCTACCTCACTCAGAAGTGTCTCCAGTTCACAGTCCGTGAAGTTCCTCTTTTTTCCACGTTTCGACATGATTTGCAATAGAGCAAAGACGACATTCCTCTGGTGCAGGGCATATTTAAATGAATTTGCATATTTATATGGAGGCGTGTCAAAGGCGGAGTCGGCCACTCTCTCATGTGCGCTCAATTCCACGTTGATTGTGATGTACAAAAGCAATGTGCGTGGATTCCGGCGTACGCACAGTTTGATACATCTGGATTTTTTTGTGCGTACGCCGTTTTCTGGATTTGACCGTACGTCACATTTCAGTAAGAAGTCCACGCAAGTCTTTGTACATGAGGCCNAACACCAGCCAGTAACTTTCCTAAACAGCCAAAGCATCAGAGAAGGAGTGGTGACAAACTCACGTGTAGCCACGTGGCTCATGGCACTTCAAAGTTTTAACCTAGACATCCGCTATGGACAAAACAAGAAGTCACATTTGGACACTGACTTGGCAATTTGCCAAGAATGTACACAGGATGTACCAGCCACCCAAACGTCAGCTGAGAAAAAACCCTCAGTAACTAAGGACCACTATTTTGATAGCAATATCTGCAAAGATATGACAACACTGTACGTGGATGGATGTTCATCAGTCAAAGTCAACTTTATTGTCAGAACTGCAATATGTACAGGACATACACAAGATTGAAATTGCGTTTCTCTCAGTCCCTCGGTGCAACAGTAACCATCTAAACACTAAAACATTTAATAAACATAAGCATAAAATTCTTATGAAATTCGAAATTCATTCGACCACGATAACATCTGCAAGGCAGATGTTGGAGGGATCCTCCTCCAAGACCATGAACAGGTCACTTTCAGCTACAAATTAGGCTCTCAGTATTCTCAGTATGCTGAGATTTCAGGAATCCTAATAGCTCTCCAGATGGCAGTAGAATGCTCCATCCAGACGCTAGTCATCTGCACTGACTCTAACTATGCCCGTCTAAGTTTCTCATGTCACCTCGCTCTGTGGAAACAGAACGGTTTTCTCACAAGCAACAAAAAAGTGGTCAAACACAAAGAGCTTTTCATGGCATGTGATCACTTGATGACATCACACGACTTACAAATCTACTGGAAGAAGGTTCCAGGACATTCAAGAGTCTCAGGCGATGACACGTACTACAATGACCTTGCAGACTCCCTAGCCAAGGAATGAGCGTTGAAGGTCCTCCGTGGTCATTTGACCCCTCCTGGCTAATCAAAACTCAATCAATACAACCTACAGTCGAGATAATGGCAGTCACACGTGCACAGGCTGCAGCCAGACCTGCTGACAACACAGTCTCTGTACGACCCATACTGACTAACCCAGACATCATCCAACTACAGAAGTTGGATCCTGCTATCAACTCCATGATACTGTACCTGACTGACCCAGACAAAAATACTCAGTCCAAAGATGAACTGGATTCCGATCCAGACCTTAAAGTCCTCTATCAGCTGCGCAAACAGCTAAAACTAATCAAAGGCATCCTATCTTTTACTCATGGACCAACGTCCTCACCTATGTTCATGGTCCCCCATGACCACAGGGGGGTGATGTTAGTTCATGCCCATGATCTTCCATCCGCAGGACACAAAGGAGATAACGCCACATTGAAAGCATTAAAACAAATTGCCTATTGGCCTGGAATGAAAAAGGATGTCAAAGACTACATTAAAGGGTGCCTTGTCTGCGGCCAGTTTTAACCATCCAGACCACTTCACAGAACACCACTGCAAAGCAAAGGCATTGCATTTCCATGGTCTGACCTCCAGATCGACTGGGTTGGACCAATCACTAAGAGATCTACAGGAAACAAGTATTTTCTCACGGTAACCTGCGCGTTTACCAAATGGGTAGAATGAATACCAGCTCCTAACGATAGGGCACAAATCACTGCTATGTTGCTAATGAATTATGTATTCTCAAGGTTTGGACTTCCCCTCAGGGTGAACTCAGACCAAGGCACACACTTCACAGGTGAAGTGATGAAAGAACTGTGGAAGATGCTAGGCATCAAAGTCAACTTCCATATTGGCTACCACCCACAGGCTTCAGGCCAAGTTGAGAGAGCAAACAGAACTGTGGTGAGTATTTTGAAGAAATACGTAGCCACAAACCACAGGGACTGGGACGTGAAACTCCCTCTAGTCCTCATGGCCATAAGAGCCACTCCACACACATCGACTGGCATCTCTCCCTTTGAGATGATGACCGGTCGACAAATGAATCTCTCTCTACATCTGTTGTACAAACCATACGATGCCGCCATGGCGACAGCCTACACCACATAACAACACATGAAAGTCTTGGAAAAACACCTTAAAACACTTTTGCTTTTGCCCAGAAAAACCTGGAAAAATCCGCTGTAGGACGCAAGGCGTTATGACCAAAATGCCTCTCACGAGGAACTCCAAGTGGGAGACAGGGTCTGGTACTATGCGTTCGCCCCCACAACCGGGAAAGGAGAATCTGGGACTGGAACTCTTGCCCGCAAACTAATGCCCAAGTGGACTGGACCCCACCTGATAACAGACAAAATGTCTTCAGTTATCTACCAAATCAAAAGCAACAAAAGCCATAAAGAGCCAATTGTTAAATGGGTACATCTGTGTTTCTTTTTAATCTTGTTCTTATACATTTTGATGATATTTTATTCCTATTAATTTCATAGTTAGCATTAGTGTGTGTTATAGTTTTAGTTGTTAATTTCTTTTTGATGTTGTCTGTAAAGCACCTTGACAGCAGTTTATCTGTTTTAACTGTGCTCTATAAATAAAGATGACTTGACTTGACTTGACATACGAACCAGATCAAACCTCACAAGGCTTTCAGGACTCCATAAAGACCAAGTTCTCACAAACTTACAGACCTCATGGGGAAAAAGGGTTGTCCAAGCAGAAGCTATTAAATAAACTAAATAGGTCTAAACTAAATCAGGGGTTAAAAGAAACAGCTTCAACTAGAACTTAGAAACACTAAGTCTAAAACCCACAACAAATAATAACCACAGCAACAGTTTAAATCCACAGGATTTAACTTTATATCTGTTAGGAAGCTAAGACCTATCTTTTTTTTTGTTTCCTTAGGATCACGATGAGACCACTTCTATTAATCCTCACCCTCTTAGGATCCATCCAAGAAGGACAAGCCGAGGTTGCGACCCTTGGGCCCACCTCAGGCATCGTTCTTAGGGACCAACCCGGACTGCTCATCACAAACTGTCGTCTATACACCCAGAAGGTTTTCGTCCGCTTCGACCCCCAAACTGTGATCGAACAGCACATTAAAATCAAAGACGAATGGTTCAACAAAACATGGTATACTTTACTAATCCAGGATGTAAAAGGGAAAATCCAACACATCCTAAAGGAGCTACACAAGTTCACTCTCACCCAACAGGAGTTGAGTGAAACAAGTAGAAGAAAGAAGCACAGCATTGACGGGCTTCCCCTCGCTGCCTCCACACTCAGATCCCTTTTTAGTTTAGGCTTGTCTGCAGTCAACACTGTCAGCATAATATCCTTAAAACAACATGTTAATGAACTACAAAACGAGTTTCCAATGATCCAAGCACAGATGGCTCGGCAACAAACACAATTCACTCAAGTGACCAAAACTGTAAAGGATACTGTCTTAGTGTTGAACACTCACACCCAAGAAATCAAGGCACAAATGGTTAATGAGCTAAAACTTAAGGTAGGATTGGACTTCGCCATCGCACTCCAAATGGATAAGATCTTTGCTGACATGCGTAGAGAAATTAGCTCGTCGGTTGATACACTAGCCACTGGCAGAATCCCACCCTATTTTGTCTCTCTACAGATGGTAGAAGACATCCTTAACTCCGCTACAAACGAAAAGGTCAGGACAATCCAGGCTCACCTAGCTTACACTCTCGGTAGTGCAATCCCGATTTACGTTAATCACACAGCGGGTGAATTTGCGTTCATTATCAATCTACCAATCATCCCTTCAAACGGCATCTACAGACTCAAAGATGTCATTAACGTTGGAAATTGGCACAGTGAAAACCATGTCAAAATCAACACCCCAAAGGTGGTTGCTTATCAAGACAGTAACCCCACAATTTATTTAGCTCCAAACCTTCAGATGTGTACTCTCACTCACGAGATACATTACCTGTGTACAAGTAAGCCCTTCATTTGGAATAAAGCCGCTGGCATTTGCGGAATTACACCCATTCCAAAAAACTCAAAGTGCTCGATAACCATAACCCCGCGTCGCCAAGTCACAGCTGCTCAAGCAGAAAGAATTGGGTCACATTGGTTAGTTAACACTCCCCAAAGAACCGCAATTATGGCCTATGATCACCCCAAGGCCAATAGACATTTGACTCTACCAGACAAAACAATGTGGATCAGTGTCCCCCAGGGGACAACCATACACATTGGCGATCTGGCTCTCTATCACCTCCGTCTGGAGCAATGGGAAACAACTCTAGAGGTCCCAGAGTGCCTCACAAACATGAGTTTAGAGATAGACCCCAAAACCATAGAGCAAATCCGGTTTGAAGGAACTAGAGTCGTCGAAGTAGAACCAATAAACCAAGTTCTCAAGACCCTCAAATCCAACACTAGACCTCCGTTCCAACCAATCACCTATGCATGGTCCAGCGCCGACACGTTAAACCTGGTTATGATCATAATCCTATCCCTCGTAGTGAGTGGAACAATCGCGCTCCTATTCCGTCACATGCGATCTCTTGAAGCCAAATTCGATCGTTACGTGACCCAACTTGATATGATAAGGCGTCAAAAATATAAACCAAAAGGTAAACAAACCAGACAGGGCAGCATGTTGGAATCTGACAACCAGAGTGAGTCAAAGCAATGAAATGTCGTTTTCTAGTTCCTTAAGCACTACTGTTGTCGTTAAAATATTGTACTGGTTCTGAACACTCCCAGCCAAAAGAGGTTTGGTATTAATATTAGTTAAAGACTAAAATGGATTTAACTATGCCAACATTCAGTTCATTTGTTAAACCTCAATTGTTGAAGAGTCAATGTAGTTTAAGTTACTTTAGGTACCATAAATTACACTGGTCTCACAACTTTTCAAGTCGAACCTATTCGAACAATTCTATTCTCATTTTACCCAATCATTTAATCGAGTCTCACCATAGACTCCAACATTTTAAAGGGAAAACCAAAAAACCTATGTTGTTCGTCTAAAGGACAACAGAAAATTATACCAAACTATATTTTTCTTTTCTATATTAGATCCAACCTAGACTAAGTTATGAATGGAAGAATAGTTTGAAAGAAGAGGTCTTTGTTACAGAAGCCCTCTTGACCCTTCTATAGATATAGATCCCTATGTCTAACTTTACAGTAAGACCCACCCCTTAATTGGTATCTGTAGCTGATCTAAATCATGGTAGCTTACACACCAGGTGCATATAGATAAGGTCTAATGTAAAATCCCAATCATAAGCCCACCTAAAACCACATAAATACACAACCAGAATGGCACAGACTGGAAACCACAGCCAACAACCTTCGATGTAGGGACCTGCAACTCCAACGTTGGTCTCCAACCCTCTTCCAATGGTCGCCTCCTCTACATCAATCAAGGGATCCCATCTACATGCTGATCCAATCAACAACACCAATCGCTGTGGAATTTCCATTATGGATTGTAATTTATTTTTGTTCCAGTGGATTACAGACTCAGTTTTCCAAGGGATTAAAAGTTGTGCCGCAATGAAATTACCAACAAACAGTATGGGAATTAAAAATGTTTTAATTGATTTTTCCACTTGCTGGATTACATCAAGATCAGGGATATTCTGAGGTGCTTGTTCAGGTTGGAACTCATCCCCATGGACAGGCGATGACTTCCAAAGGGGGGGAATGTAGTGATACATCTCTTCATCTGAAAACCTTCAGTGATGCACCTCTTTCTTGGAAAACTTTCAGGAAAGGACAGAACACTTTTATCCCATTAGTTTGAATCAGGACACAAATTATCTCACCAAGAGACTCTTTATTTTTGTCCTATTTCAAATAATCAAAAAATAACCTTCTGTTATTGTATTATCATTATTATTTTCAATATGTTGATAATCAAAGGACTCTGTTTAAATCGAAGGACAGGCCAACATGATCCTTTCAGTAATTGTTTAAAAGTGTTAAGACAGTTTAATCAGTTTAAATCATAAAACTGACATCTGTCTTCTCCTCCCTTCTCCTTCATTTTCTCCTCCTGACTTCCACTAACCTCCTCCTACTTCCTGGTTGAACTAAACAATAGGGAAGGCATGAATAACAGGAAGTCAGGCTCTCTTTAAAAGTTCTAACTTGCCTGAGTCATCAGTTGAGTTGAGGAGTCAAAGGAGTTGTGATCTCTTGGATTCTCCTGAGCTGTTGAACGTTGGTCATGAGCCAAATACCTCGTCATCAGCTAGGATGGACAGCACACTGCTGTAAATCAGTTTGAGCTTAAAAGCTTAAAGTTTCTGATAAAAATTCCTTCTGAGGAATATTTTATTTTGGAAACCAACCGGAACAGCCGCTACTTCAGTCCGATTGACGCAGACACAGCGAGACTCTGAGAAAGTAAACAACATCTGGCTTGGACATAACTGGACCGATGGACCTGTTTACATCTAAGGCTTGCCCTCTCTTACCAGAACCTATACTGATCGTCTTAAAGGTAATGAGTTGCTGATTGTTTACCAAGCGTACCTGAAGTTTAGCTGATGTCGCCTGGAGAACGTGCCATTTCCTGGTTGAATTTACTCAAGATAACTCCCCTCTCTCTTCCTCCTATTTCTTATATTTGCCAGTAACATTGAATTAAAAGTGCCTTCAGATATAAATTAATTAAGATCTTATAACTTGATCTGTTGTTCCTTAAAATACTCATCGGCTTGTGAAATTACAGACGCATAATTTTTCATCTGTTGATGTTTAATTTATAGGAAGTTGATTAGAGCCAATCAAAGTGTACATGTTTTGATGTTAATTTTAACGATCTGTTAAATAAATGACCACATTCTTGATGGGTCAAATATAATTAACGTCTCATTGTCACTTACATATCTGTATTTGATCACCCAAGAGGTTTTTAATCCAAAAAGAAGATAATCCGTGAGTAATTAAACAATTACGGTACAATTTTGACTTGAACTAGTCTTAATAAGTAATTAAGTAGGAGTGTAACAGGTAACTCTGTTCACATTTCTTACATATATTTACATATTGGAACAAATAAAGCCTCCAAGTGAGTTCTGATAAATCCATTTGTAAATTTCTTATGCATTATACTAGTTCCTTCAATCGAAATTGAATCAAGTACAGTAAGTACACCTCATCAAGATGTATGTTTTGCGCTTAAGGCTGTAAGCTTATCGGAATAGACTTCATGACCAAATCATATTCAATCCGAGGAATATCTATATTATTGTGACCAAGAAACTGTTCATAATTATACCATTCACCTTTACTGTTGAGTAATTGGTTTACCAAATTAATATTGCTTTAAACCCAATTATGTAAATATAATGATTTGTTTTTATGCAGTATATAAGCATTGTTCCAAATGATGCAATTATGTGGAGAGTAATTGTGTTTGTATAAAAGAGCCCAACAGAGAAGAACCTGCTGATGAAATTCAGCTAATTTTACTAGAAGTTTTCAAACTGCAAAAGGGCAACGCAATAAAAAATCAGATAGAAAAAGTTAAAACATTTAGACCTCCTTCAGCTAAAGAATTTAAAAGAACAGATTTTTTAAGTTTATGTGCCTTATTTTTCCATAAAAAGTTGAACAAAATCTTATCAAGGTCCGAGCATAGAGATTTACTGACCTCTAGTGAAGAAAAAAAAAACATATGACGCTCTAGACATTCCTTCTGCTTTACTTAATAACACTCTACCATAAATTGTTAAATCCCTGGCTAACCAACTATTAAATTTCCTTTTAATGGCTTCATGAACAGATGTAAAATTATTGCACATGTTAGAGTGTTCTTTAGAAATATTACTTCCAAGATATTTAACAGTATCTCTTATAGGGATATTGCAAATTTCAGTATTATCAGTTGTAAATAAGAGCAAAATTTCACATTTTTTTTAGATTTAGTTTCAATCCTGAAATGTTAGAGAATTTAGATATAACAGATAAAGCTACAGGAACTTCACCAGAATTTAAAAAAAGAAAAAAAGTTGTATCGTCAGCAAGTTGTGAAATTTAAGTTCTTGATCAAATATTTTAATTCCTTCAAAAGAACTTTGTCTAATTAAATAATTTAAAATTTGATCTACAAGCAGAAATATGTAAGGTGAAGCCAGATAGCCCTGACAAACCCCTCTATCAATATTAAACCAGCCAGATGTACAATATAAAAGTTTTACAGAACTATTATTATCTCTATAAAGTGTTTTAAAGGCTTTAATAAAAGAGTTACCAAAGTTGAAAAAAGCCAATGTATCAAAAATAAAATTGTGACTAACCGAATCAAAAGCCTTTTCATAATCTAAAAAGAGAATGATTGGTTTACCAGGTATGAGATCTCTATAATCAACCAAATCTAGTACTAATCTAATATTATCAGAGATGTTAAAACCAAAAAGGCGTTCAATACAGACACAACTGGACTTTGTAACAGAAGACGTTTCGCTTCTCATCCGAGTAGCTTTCTCAATTCTACTACTACTACTACTACTACTACTACTACTACTACTACTACTACTACTACTACTACTACTACTACTACTACTACTACTACTACTACTACTACTACTACTACTACTACTACTACTACTACTTACTACTACTACTACTACTACTATACTACTACTACTACTACTACTACTACTACTACTACTACTACTACTACTACTACTACTACTACTACTACTACTACTACTATACTACTACTACTACTACTACTACTACTACTACTACTACTACTACTACTACTACTACTACTACTACTACTACTACTACTACTACTACTACTACTACTACTACTACTACTACTACTACTACTATACTACTACTACTAACTACTAGAAGCAAAATGTCTTCTGTTACAAATAAAGTCCAGTTGTTTCTGTATTGAACGCCTTTTTGATTTGATCATGTCCTGGATGACTGAGAATCCTCACCAGCATATCAGAGATGTTGCGTCCAGGCATAAAACCATTTTGAGATTCATGAATTATATCATTTCAACCATTTTTTTACCTCTTAGCTATCCACCTTATTCTTGGGGGTGTCACTGTATTTGCGATTATGGGACTTACTTCCGTTTTGACCCCGGAAGTAGAATTTCTGCATTGGCTCCTCGTTGTTTACTTGTTTATCTGTGCACGTCGTTGAAGTTCTGTTAAAGTTCTGTTTTCTGTTATTTCGAGCTAATGTTGTCACGAAGATGTCCTTGTGGAGCTCTGGTACCTGTTGCGCTGTTCGTGGCTGTACGAATAATCAGACGAAGCTGAATTTGTGGCTGCAACTAGTGTGTGTTGAACAGGCTCCGATAACAAAAACCTGCATCCTTCTTTGTGGCTGGGCTACGAGAAACCACCTGAAAAAAGACTCTGTATCCTCCAGATGATCGAGAACACCAGGTGATTTAAGAGACAGCTTTTAGTTTTATGATTTTATGTAGTCAGTGATTAAATGATACTAATATTTTCGTGCATAACTGGCAAATAAACACACGCACCTATATATGTATGCTGTCTGTGTATATTTATTTATACTGTATATATAATATAGGTGTGTGTTGTGTTTATTTATATATATAATATAGGTGTGTGTGCTTATTTATATATATATATATAGATGTGTGTTTATATATAATATATGTGTGTTTATATATATATATATATATATATTTATATATATATATATATAATATAGGTGTGTGTGTGTGCGTGGGTTTCTTTTATATATAATCTAGGTGTGTTTGTGTGTGTTTATTTATATATAATCTAGGTGTGCGTGTGTGTGCGTTTATTTATATATATAATCTATGTGTGTGTGTGTTTAGTTATATATATATATAATCTAGGTGTGTGTGTGTTTGTGTGTGTTCATAAATGAACCCTAATGTTTGTATACTGTACTTTTCTTTTCCTCCTTTCTGTTATATTTCTGCATAAGGTGAGTTCCAGGGATGGATGGATGACGCTCCAGTTGGTCCAGGGATGGATGACGCTCCAGTTGGTCCAGGGATGGATGACGCTCCAGTTGGTCCAGGGATGGATGACGCTCCAGTTGGTCCAGAAGTTTGTGTGCAGTTATGTACCACAGCAACAAATGAGTGAAAATATAATTTCTATAAATAAATCTGCGTTTGAAGTACATTTGGTGTTGCTGTGTTTCACCTTCTTTATTTCAATAAGATACGTTGTTTAATGTCTAATGAGAAGTTCTACTGCAAATAAAAAAACTAGATGTGATTGTTTTTTTGGCAACTTACCAGTTTAGTTTTTTATTGACAAGTACAAAACTTAGAAACATGCACGTTGCTGTGGTTCCTCCTCCAGGAGGAGATTGATAAGAATAAAAGCTATAATTATAAATTTTAGGCTGATTGGTAACTCTAAATTGACCCTGGGTGTGAGTGAGACAGGTCCCTCTTGTAAATGAGTCCCCGTGGCTCAACGAGGCAAGCCTGTATAAATAAAGGTTGAATGAATGAATGAA
>JBBPBX010058642.1:3687-22033 GCA_038048925.1 Garcialebias charrua | reverse complement strand
TACCGTGTTTCCTTGTGAAGATCTTCGTACTCGCTTGCTTCTGTCGCTGCCATCTTGATTAGGGCAAATGAGGCGCTAACGCGTCGCGTGGTGATGACGCGTATTAAACACCGGGCGTATTGTGTATGTTTTTTTCTTGTTTATTGTTAATAATTGGACAAAGCGTATTAAACACCGGAGCGTATTTTCCTCCGGTGTTTACGGTATTATGTTCAGAGTTATTATGTGAAGAGTTATGTTCAGAGTTGTGATGCTCAGTTATTGTTCTATGAAATTATCAACCCAAATGGTTAATGTTTTATCATCTTTTTTGATTCGTGAAAGGTGGGCACACTCACTGGTTTGGAAGAAAACAAACAGACTTAATTAAAAATAATTAATATTTATTAAAGAAGTCTTGTGACAGAAAAAAGGAAACAACAAAGACAAAACATTTGTACATCTCTTCAGATATACAATAATGTAGTGGACCTACCCAGGGTCAAACTAAGGTTTTTGAACTGTCCAGTGATGACCTTTACTGACCTCTCAGTAAAGCAAGACATTTACTACAAAATCATTCATTTAGCTGTAATCTGATAAATATAGTCACAAAAAGAGACTATTTCTATCTTTGATTTTAGGCTGATGTGATCAAAAGAATAACTTTTGTCATTTTCATGATGTGTGCTTTTAAGCTGTGTTATTCTGTAAGAGTTAAACTGTGTTCACTGCTGTGTTAAAGGTGAAGTCTCGGGTCAGAGAGACCAGACGGTTTGTTTAGAAAGCCAGGAGACAGTAATCCGTTGTTTCTCCTGAAAAGGGCTCCAGCTGCTCTGTCTTTTTCCTAAACAATTTCCCTCTGCTCGGGCTGTAACCTTGGGTCGCGATAACACAAGCTCTCTCCTCTCTTTGTTCCTGCTTTTAAGTTCTAACTGTGCGGAAACGCTTCAGAGTTTCTGGGAGCTTCAGAGAGAGATGTGAATTTTCCCAAAGAGCTGAATGACCACCAGTCACGCGCTAAGGACTCGTCATCCAGCTGGGACTGATAACATGTTGTTATGGGTCCACTTCGAACGAGCGTAAGCTCAAAAACTTTGATTATTCCTCCCTGGAATAAGTTTATCTTGAAGTCAGAGGCCAGGAGCTGACATATTTTCTGATGACCAACGCGAAACCAGGAGACGTTGGAAACGTAAACGAATACCCTGCTCGAAGGTACTGTACTGGTTCCCACAAGGACCCGTGCATCTGAAAAGCTACAAGGTCTTCCCTCTTACCGGGCTGTCGTCGAAAGGTAAAGAGCTGTTTACAAAACGTACCTGGATTTTAGCAGAAGTCGGATGAGAAGTGTCACTTTGGTCTCATGCTCCCAATTCTTCTTAAATCTTTCCTCCTATTCTTTTCCCTCTCAATCTAAGCTGGAAACTATTTTAAGTTAAAGAGCCACAGACTAAATATGTTTAACATCTAGTATTTATGTCTGTTGTTATAATTCAAGTGTGCTGACGTATTAATTTGAAAGAAAGTGAAATCATGTCAATCAAGTGTAATGGTGTTAATTTAGTTGATTCATTTTAAATAAATGATAGTGTCTCTTTGACATATCAAGCTAAGTTAACGTGTCCATTGTCACTCTATAGCTCTGTTTATTTATCCATCATAAAGATCACAGAAATATTGGGTAAACTGAAAAAGAAAAGAATCCGTGAAATTACTATTCAATCTGAATAAGTAAATTAATTAAGGATAAAGAGGTCAGCTTAATACTGACCCCTGTTAAAATCCTTTAGTTACATCTGGGTGGCACTATATGTGTTTAAAGACACAATATGACCTCCCTCATGTTTCCTTCATCTGGTGGCCTCGTACGTGTTCTGAAAGTTTATTGATATATTTGTGGTCTCTCATGAACTGTAACGTCATGTTTGCATATTAGGATCCAAGTTTTAAACTCTGAGGATAATAATTTTGGCTGGAAGTGTTCAAAGCAGGCAGATTCTGCATGTTTTTATCATTTGAAGCTGTGAGATTATTATCGTTTCAACTCTGTTAGACGCTGTTGGAAGCATTCAGGTGAAGTTTTTGTCAGCCGTGGTCTGTGGGGGTTCTGGTTCTGTTCGGTCCAGTTCACGCAGACTCCTGTA
The DNA here is from genome assembly GCA_038048925.1 of Garcialebias charrua. Lineage (NCBI taxonomy): Eukaryota > Metazoa > Chordata > Actinopteri > Cyprinodontiformes > Rivulidae > Garcialebias > Garcialebias charrua. The sequence continues at coordinate 19,907 of JBBPBX010058642.1, read as the reverse complement.
CAAAGCTTTGTTTGACCGCCGAGTCAAAAGCCTGAAAGCTAATTTAACATCTACAAGATTGCTGTGCTGGTATTTTACATGTTAGAGCAGGTCAAAGAAGCATATAACTGTTAGAACGGTGTCGGATAGTGGTTCTGAAACCCGAGTTCTGCTCCCTTAAAGTGGACGGAACCGACCTTGAACGCGGCTCCGAGAGAGTCCGTGTTTGTTCAACAGCTGCAGTGCTGTGTTACTGAGCGTAACTAAGTTGGCCTGTCTAGGTGTGTTCGCCGCATGTTTCAGAATTTTGGGAAGTTAATTTGTAGCGTTTGAGTTGTTTTAAGAGTCTATAAAGTTGTGGTCTGCTGTGCGAGCTAACGTTAGAAAGACGTGTCGTGCTTGTCTGTTTATGAGCTGTGATTGGATGAAACGAGAGCTGTGAGCTGTCAATCACTGCAAGCGCTGTGATTGATTGGTTGACGCCACGTATCTGTTTAGCGAGCTCCGCCTCGCTCAACGGAAGCTGGTGACGCGCTGCGTCAACCCGCCTATTTGTGTCGTCATTTCCAGGTGCACTTTGGGTGACAAGCAGTTTCACTCAACACAAGACAAACGGAGATTTCACTAAAAGTTTAGAAACTCATTTAAAGCCATCTAAACTGTCTATCAACATAAATTTGTCTCTGACAAGAACGCAGTTCGAGCGCTTATCACGGACACACTAGAAACTAACTCTAAAAGGTTGTTTTAGTTTAAATACTGAATGAAAAACTCAGTCTCCTCGTGATAACAAACATTAAGACTCGAAGCTGCCCCCTGTTGGACGTTGACAGATGAGTTTTCTCAAACATCATAAAGTCAGCATTTTTATGGTGAAATTACCAGCTTTTAAAAATTGTTCTGTACGCAAACAAAAACTCCTGTTTATTCTAAATACAAATTTTAGTATAACAGAGGTACAGACACACAATTTGTGCTCATTTTAAATACTGAAGAGATTTAAAATAACACTCAAAAAGCATTTTTTATTTGATTTTCAAATTAAATTAAAAAAAAAAAAAATGATGGAGAACAGAGCATTTCCACATTAAGCTCTTCACATCTCTGAATTTTAAACAGAATTGTTGTACATCTGTACACTTTTAGTTAAAAATTGCATTTTTAACGTTTTTCTGTGTAAAATTAATGACTCCAGTTTATTTTAAATGAAAAGTTTAAAATAACAAACGAAAGTACATTTTTCACTCCAAAGAAGCAAAGAAAGCAGACCAGATTTGAACATGTCACAAGACAACAAATTGATAAAAATCACTGATTTTTATTTGAAGGAACATCATTACTGTACTGTTATGCTGAGCGCACGAACACTCGTTTATTTTAAATAAAAAATTGTTTAAAATAACGAACAGAACGTCCTTTTTCACTCCTGATAACTGTCAAATGCAGTACAAAATCAGTTTCACTGAGACTGCAAGACATCTTTTTAAAGGCATGCTCAAGCAGCATCCTGTCACATTTTAGTGAAGTCATTGCATTTAAGTCAGCCCTCTTTTATAAGCGTTTGAGTAAGAAAAACGGAAATCAGGCTGCTTGGGTTAGTTAGTAACTGTTGTTTGAACGTAAGTTCTATTTTAAAGTTAACACTGCAAGAGTGCATTTAACTTTTACAAAGTTCATTGAGGGTAAAAACCTGAAAAAAGGTACCTATGAATACTTATTACACAGTGAAACGCGTAAACCTCAGCTGATTAGTTTATTTGACTCAGTGCTACATTAAAAGTGAATATTTATTTGCATACACTAACATGAGAACAATCTTTTGATTTTTTCACACAAAATCAATACAATAATGGACGTTAATCAGGGTGAAACAAGTGAGAGGGTCCACTCCATCAGGGCCCCACAATGGCTTAGAACGAGCCGAGGTGGTGACTGCTCAGTTGACAGGTACGTGCAAGGAAAAAATGAACATCCTTTGATGTTTTACGACAGGCATCTTAAAGCTCATTTTGGTGACAAATATACACCAGGCATGGAAGAAGATGAAGACTTTAAGTGGTCTTTCTTCTTACATCTCGGCTATAAGATACGATTTCCGCTGCTCACCGTGGTTAATGCAAAAACGCAAACCATGGAAGAAATAAAACAGTGTGTTGTGAATGTCTTTGAAGCTAACATGCAAACCAAAACACCCTTACAGGTGTCCCCAGGTGAAGCGGTCAAATCCCACTCGCTGGAGCTGGAAGGGACAAGTTCATCAACTCCCTCTCCTAAAAAAGGCGAGAAAAAACATGTTTTTCAAACTAACAAACCACAACAGGAACCTGCCCGCTGGAACAATGAGCCGGAGTGGCTCAGACAAGACCCAGAGTACATAAAACGATTTCAAAGGGGCGCACGTCCTAAAGATAAGAAAGATGGTCACAAACCACGTAGTGAAGATGCCCGCTGGAACAATGAGCCAGAGTGGCTCAGACAAGACCCAGAGTACATAAAACGATTTCAAAGGGGGGGCGCACGTCCTAAGGATAAGAAAGATGGTCACAAAAGTATACCATATCACAAAAGGGGGTCCGAACAGGAACCCCCAGTTCAAGGACAAGCTCCTCCTGCCCCTGCCCCTCGAACGGAACAGTCCGAGACCGGCAAAAAATCACAGAGGTTCCAGAAAAAAGGCAACGCACCACTAAGCTCTGAGGAGATAGTGGACAAAAGTTGGTTGTTTGAAAACTTGAATGATACAGAGGATGACCGAACTGGTACAATGCATGACTTTGTCTTTGATAACTCCGAGCACACAAATAACCAGCTGCTCAAAGCAAAGATTGAATTAATAAGGCAGAAGAGCAAACGACAAAGAGAAAAACTTCTCAAAAAAGGCCTTGAGTTACAACATCGGTTTAAACAATCAATGATGAAACAGAGCGCTGTAACTGCTTTTGAGGCTCACATGCAAAACAAAACACCCTCTGAGGTGTGCCCAGGTCAAAAGGTCGTATCACAGTCGCTAAAAGTAGGCGAGGTTCACTCTCCTATAGACAGCGAGAATAAACACCGTCGTCTCAAAGGTCCTCTGACCTCAGAAGAGGCAGAGAACATGCGTCGGTTGTTAAAAGAGTGGGATGATACTAGCGAGAATGAACACTATCGTCTCAAAGGCCTTCTGACCTCAGAAGTGGTGGAGAACACGCGTCGGTTGTTAAAAGAGTTGGATAATACTAGCAAGAATGAACAAGATTTTCAAACTGACATACACCGAAATGTTGGTACCAGTTGGAACAGTGACTCAAAATGGTTTAAAGGGAGCCCCGCCCCTGAAGCACCTCAGATTGAAAAATCTGAGACAAGCAACGAACCACAAAAGGTAGGTGTTCACTCTCTAAGAGACCCACAACGGTTCAGATCGAACCAGGTGGGTGAAAACCAAGGTCCATCGGTGGGTGGACTTCAAAAGAAATTGAAGGATGAGGACCTATACTCATGTAACTATGCGTGGTCCCAACAGAAACCCCTGAGCCTTGGAACTGCACCTCCCGCGCCTCGAACAGAACAGTTCGAGACAGGCAAAGAGTCACGAATGTCCCGGAATAATGGCCCAACACCTCTATGCTCGGAAGAGACAGAGGAAGTAAGTAGTTTGTCAGCAGATTTGAATGTTACTGTGCTTGACCAACCTGATACAATGAGTGGCGTTATCATTGATAATGACACTATCAACATTGACCAACCTGGAGCGATGTGTAGCACTGTCTTTCACAAAGACTCAGCGCACACTACTACCAACATTGCCATGGATGTTGACAGCAAACCAATTGCTGACACACAACAACATCCTGAAGGTCATGATGCTGACAGTAAACAAGATTACACAGACAGAGTCACACGTGAACAGAAACGTGGGCCAAGACCTGTGAGGTTTCTGTGTAACTTTATACAAAGGGGGGTGGCTAAGAAAGCTTACCTGCCTATCACACTGGAAGGTGTCCTTGAGCGTGAAGCCCTCCTGGATGGTAGTGCTGATATAACCATTATGTCGGCCAAGCTGTTCGAGGAGCTGAGGACCGCCGCTAACGGTGTTGACAGGCAAATACCCTTTGAGAAATGTGCTATTGAGCTACAGGGTCTCGCAGAGACGAGAACAACCCTAACAGCTATGGCTATGGTTCACATGCAGATTGGCGAAATGACACTACGCCACCCGGTGTACGTGTCTAAACTTGACTCATTCCCATTTTTGGTTGGCCAAGATTTTATAAACCGCTTCAACGCGATTATAGATTATGGTCGACGGAAAATGTGGAGCACAGTGAGAAAACCCCTGCCAATAAAAGTGCTTCCTAGTTGCGATACAGACTGCCTAACCGCAGGTACCGCAGAGGACACAAGGGACTGCTCATCCGAGGACGAGAGCCCGGTAAGTGAACCTTCAACTACAGGTGAGACAGAAGAGACCCAAAAGTTGGACCAAACTCCGGTCCAACAAGAGAACCTCCTCTGTGAGCTGACACAATCGGCTCTCCCTGACCACTGCCTACCACAGGTAGTGAAAGGTGTTGAGATCCAAGGATCCCACACCGAAGACGCTGTACTGTCCTCTGGGACAGGTAATTCGGCAATCAACCAAGCTTTCAATGAAACCTTGGTTCAAGGGCATCTGAGTCCAGAAAATGACAGTCAACCAAACGCTGACAGTCACTTGGACATCATTGTTGCAGATTACGAGGACCCCTCATCAGACAAGAAGGGGGCAAACTCACATTACCTACCACAGGTAGAGAAAGGTGTGGAGATCCAAGGACCCCACACCGAGGTTGCTGTACTGTCCCCTGGGACAGGTAAATCGGCTATCAGCCAAGCTTTCGATGAAACCTTGGTTCAGGGACATTTGTGTCTAGAACTAGTCAGAAATGACATAGTTTTTACAGACTCAAAGAGCCCCTCTTCAGTCAAGAAGTGGGAAGACACACACAACGACAGTGACCCGTCGCAGTCTGTACTATCAGACACACCTGCGACTGCACTGACGTTTGAGACGCACCTAAATTACACGGAAAGAGGTAAACGTAAGAAGATACGTTGGCCAAAACCTAAACGATTCCTGTGTACCGTCTTCTCTCAGCTGCGCGAACAGCTTAAACTAAACGGTGGCATCCTAACTTGTGCCCATGGACGGACGTCCTCACCTGTGTTCGTGGTCCCCCATGACCAAAGGGGGGTGATGTTAGGCCATGCCAAAGACAAAGATTTGAATGTACACCTCAGAAACACTTTTGCTTTCGCCCAGAAAAACCTGGAAAGATCCGCTGAAGGACGTAAGGCGTACTATGACCAGAAGGCCTCTCACAATGAACTCCAAGTGGGAGACAGAGTCTGGTACTATACGTTCGCCCCAGCAACCGGGAAAGGAGAGTCCGGGACCGGAACTCTCGCCCGCAAACTAATGCCCAGGTGGACTGGACCTCATCTGATAACAGACAAAGTGTCCTCAGTCGTCTACGAAATCAAAATCAGCAAAGGCCGCAAAGAGCCAATTGCTAAATGGGTACATCGAAATCAGATCAAACCTTACAAGGCGTTCAATGACTCCACAAAAGACAAAGATCTCACAAACTCACCGACTTCATGGGATAATAAGGTCGTACAAACACAAGTTAGTAAATAAACTAATCAGGTTTAAACTACCGTATTTCTCCACCCTATAAGTCGCATTGTCCAATTTGAACTTAGAAACGCTAAGCCTAAAACCCACAACAAAAACTAACCTTAACAACCGTTTAAATCCACGAGATTTAATTTGACCTCGGTCATAAAGTTGAGACCTGTTTTTCTTGTGTGTTGCACTTTGGAATCTGACGACAGGAGTGTGTCGAAGCAGTGAAACGTTGTTTCCTTGTTGTTTAGTCATTACTGTTGTCATTAGTTGAGATATTGTTTTGGTTCTGAACACTCCCAGCCAAAAAGGTTTTGTATTAACATTGGTTAATGAATGATATGGATTTAACTATGCCAACATGCAGTTCGTTTTGTTAAATCTCAATCGTCGAAGAGTCAATGTAGTTTAAAGCTACTCAAGGTACAATAAACTACACTGGTCTCATAATTTCTAAATTGAACCGATTCGATCGTTTCTATTCTAGATTGTCTATTCATTTTGATGAGTCTCGCCATAGACTTCAAAATTTATTAGGAATACCAAATCCTACGTCGATCGTCTAAAAGACAACAGACATTTAGATCAAACTATATTTCATTTTTATTTTAGTTTAACCTAAACTAAGTAATGAATGGAGGAATAGTTTGGAATTAGAGGCCTTCGTTACAGAAGCCCTCCAAAATTTTATAGGTACAAATCCCTATATCTAATTTTACAGAATTGATCCACCCCTTAATTGGTAAGTGTAGCTGATCTAAACCATGATAGCTTACATACCAGGTGCATATAGGTAAGGCTTAATGTAAAATCCCAATCATAAGCCCACCTTAAAAAACCACATAATTGCATGACACATAGAACCAGAGTGGCACTGACTGGAAACCAACCAGCCAACAACCTTCGATGTGGGGACCTGCAGCTCCAACGCTTGGTCTTCAACCTTCATCCAAGGGTCGCCTCCTCTGCGTCAATCGAGGGATCCCCTCTACATGCTGATTATGAAAACAATTGTTGCTGATCAATCAACAAAACTAACCGTTGTGGAATTACTGCTGTGGAATTACCGCTGTGGATTATAAGACTTTGCTTTCCAAGGGATCACAGACTTTGTTTTCCAAGAGTTAACAGACTTTGTTTTCCAAAGGATTAAAAGCTTTTCGCAATGGGATTACCTCCGAACAGTATGGAATTTCCAAAAACTTTATGGGATTATAATTTTTGATTTTTCTTTTCCACTTGCTGGATTACTTCAAGATCAAAGACAGTTCAAGGTTTCCTTTCGTGTTGGACCCCATCCCCAAGGACTGGCGATGGCTTCCAAAAGGGGGGAGATGTAGTGGACCTACCCAGGGTCAAACTAAGGTTTTTGAACTGTCCAGTGATGACCTTTACTGACCTCTCAGTAAAGCAAGACATTTACTACAAAATCATTCATTTAGCTGTAATCTGATAAATATAGTCACAAAAAGAGACTATTTCTATCTTTGATTTTAGGCTGATGTGATCAAAAGAATAACTTTTGTCATTTTCATGATGTGTGCTTTTAAGCTGTGTTATTCTGTAAGAGTTAAACTGTGTTCACTGCTGTGTTAAAGGTGAAGTCTCGGGTCAGAGAGACCAGACGGTTTGTTTAGAAAGCCAGGAGACAGTAATCCGTTGTTTCTCCTGAAAAGGGCTCCAGCTGCTCTGTCTTTTTCCTAAACAATTTCCCTCTGCTCGGGCTGTAACCTTGGGTCGCGATAACACAAGCTCTCTCCTCTCTTTGTTCCTGCTTTTAAGTTCTAACTGTGCGGAAACGCTTCAGAGTTTCTGGGAGCTTCAGAGAGAGATGTGAATTTTCCCAAAGAGCTGAATGACCACCAGTCACGCGCTAAGGACTCGTCATCCAGCTGGGACTGATAACATGTTGTTATGGGTCCACTTCGAACGAGCGTAAGCTCAAAAACTTTGATTATTCCTCCCTGGAATAAGTTTATCTTGAAGTCAGAGGCCAGGAGCTGACATATTTTCTGATGACCAACGCGAAACCAGGAGACGTTGGAAACGTAAACGAATACCCTGCTCGAAGGTACTGTACTGGTTCCCACAAGGACCCGTGCATCTGAAAAGCTACAAGGTCTTCCCTCTTACCGGGCTGTCGTCGAAAGGTAAAGAGCTGTTTACAAAACGTACCTGGATTTTAGCAGAAGTCGGATGAGAAGTGTCACTTTGGTCTCATGCTCCCAATTCTTCTTAAATCTTTCCTCCTATTCTTTTCCCTCTCAATCTAAGCTGGAAACTATTTTAAGTTAAAGAGCCACAGACTAAATATGTTTAACATCTAGTATTTATGTCTGTTGTTATAATTCAAGTGTGCTGACGTATTAATTTGAAAGAAAGTGAAATCATGTCAATCAAGTGTAATGGTGTTAATTTAGTTGATTCATTTTAAATAAATGATAGTGTCTCTTTGACATATCAAGCTAAGTTAACGTGTCCATTGTCACTTTATAGCTCTGTTTATTTATCCATCATAAAGATCACAGAAATATTGGGTAAACTGAAAAAGAACAGAATCCGTGAAATTACTATTCAATCTGAATAAGTAAATTAATTAAGGATAAAGAGGTCAGCTTAATACTGACCCCTGTTAAAATCCTTTAGTTACATCTGGGTGGCACTATATGTGTTTAAAGACACAATATTGACCTCCTCATGTTTCCTACAATAAACATACACAAACTGTTTTCCTGCTAAGATCAAAAGTGTCTGTTCTAATCTCGCCACAGTACTAACATACACATTGTTATTTGCTAGGATTAAGTATCAATTTTAAGCCCCGCCACGAACAACAGCAAAGCTGAAAGCTTTCACACACTCAAAAAGGCATTGAAATAAAATATCAGAATCTCTCACCGTTGATACAAACGAGGAAGCCGCTTCGTTCGGCGGGAGATATGTTCTTCAATGCAACACCGGGCGTTGATCAGACCCACGGTAGACTTCAAATTGTTTATCCGAGCGCTTCTCAATTTATACCTTTGTGGAGTACATGACTTCACTCACTCCCATCAAACATGTTTTCAATCAAACTTTGTTTTTCAAAGCGGTGCCAGACACCGCCAAAAACTTTCCGTTTCATCTATCAGCTACAAGGTCAGTTTGCCCTTAATTGCTGAGCTGTACTCATCAACATCTTACAAACTTGGCTGTGAGATACATGGAAACACATTATTTGCCTAACTCCCTTTCAGAAGAACTGCAAGGCTTGAAGTGGGATGGGTGATATGCATTCATTCATCAAAAGACCTTATGGCTTTTCAGAGAAGGACGGGCCCATCCTCCAAGAAACTCCGGGCCTTTGAAGTAAGACTGCACAACCCCCCCCCCCTTCAAGGCTTTAATGAAACATCTTGACACTAAACTAAAATGTTTAGTGTTGCATTAAGCATTAACTCTTAAAAATTGATAAACATTTAGTCAGAAAAACATTAATACTTAAATTCTTAATTCACTCCATCCTCTGATTTTCTGACTAATTTTGGAAATTTGTCCCCGTCACCTCATGGGACATTTCTAAGACAATGTTACAAACTAATCTAATTATATGATCCTTCCTACACAACAAAGCACTAAAATACAAAAGTAAAGGAGGGATACTGCACATTCTCACTTTATTAGTTTAAACCGCTGTAAAAACCTTATGTATAAACCTTCTCCTGTTCAACACATGTGAACGCCTTGAAATCAAACAGCCAGACTTACAAACTCAATCACAAGTTTCAGCACCATGGATCGGATCCGTTCATTGGCCATCAGAAGGGACCCAAAAGTAATGGAGACTGCCAGAAAAAGGTAGAAATTGCCAATTAGTCAATCAATCTCAACTCAAACGAGTGTACAACACATTCACCCAGAAAATAAAAATAAAATAAAAAAATAAAAAACCAAGTATTTTCTGAGGACGATTTTACTGTCCAGCTAAAACCTATTCCTGTTTGTAGCACATCTCAAAAACAAATCACATTTATTTTATCACTTCAGGTAAAATAAAACAAAATAAAAACTCAAAGAACAATAAAGAATGTTCCCAAACTAGTCACTTATTTTCGTGGCTCCACCCTCTGGAACAGCTTGCACCAAAAACACCTGCAATTTTTACATGCAGTCTCATTCGAAGCACGTGAAAGATTGGTAAGCACTTTCTCTGGCTGTCTTTTTTTTTTTACATCTTCTAGATAGACCTTAAAGTTGCAATAAGGTTGAGTACTGGAATGTCACACTCTGCTGGACACCTGCCCACATTCGTCACCAGCAGAACCGACCCACAGGACACTTGAAGCCGTCCTGTCTGTTCACCTCATGGCAAAGACCCCAACTGTCCTCATTAGGACACGTCTCATTTTTCAGAGGTGTGGTCATCAGCACCACAACAACGATGAAGCGACGACCCAGCAGACACAAGCCGCCATCCTCAGACGCTTTCCTCCCCGTCGTTCTCTGCGCATCCGGTCTGTCCCATCAGGGACAGGGACAGGACACAAGCTGTAGAAAAAATCAAACGCTATAATAGAATGACAGGTATTAGTTATCATTTTAGATAAAAGGTTCATTCTTTAAACTTGGAGGAGAAAGAAGAAAAAAAAACTCTTCCTTTTTTTTATTCACCGTCTGATTCTTCCAATAAATTTCTCCAACACAGCAGTGACCCTTTTTTTATTCTTTCCTCCTCTGCTCTCACTCTCTACCTTTTCAGCTTCACATTCCATGCATAACTCTCACTTTCACATACACGAACCTGCGCGCCCACGTCACGCCCCCTTCTCGCGGTGCGCCCACAAAAAACAACATCAAACAAGGACCGTCTCCTGCCCTCCGTTCAGTTTTCAACATCTCCTTCCGTTCCTCCACCATCAACTCCCAAATCCAAGTCAGACTGCTGCTGTCTCACCACGCCCACCACAGACTGACCCTCATCTCCCCACATTTCCACTCACAGCAGAGGGAACGGAAGCTGCTGCACACACGTGCATTCTCCAAACGCACACACCTTTCACCCATCCTGTCTCTTTAACACTCCAACTGACAAATTCAGCAACCAAACACTCACATTTTTTTTCTTCCTTTTTCAGACTCACAACAGATGAGACACACATTTCCTCAGTCTCTTAACCACTTTCTCTCTTTCTTTCACTCTGTTAATTTTTGCTCATGCATGCGCCTATGAACTTAAACAATAACTCCTTTTTTTTTTCCTCGTAATTCTTCCTCCAACAAATCACTCCTGCTAACTTTTTGGACAACTTCCAACTTTCTGATCTGCAGAAATTCTTTAACAAGCTCTATTCCTTATCGAAATACTTCTATTTTCTTAATCAACTCAAACAATTTGCCTCTTTTCGCTCCTAACAAACTTCACCTCCTCAGAGCTGCTGTCTTCATTCAGAGGCACACACACACACACACACACACACACATGCGTCGTTGCACCTTCGACACATGGCTGCAAATCTTCCCCACAGGCACACACACAGAGAAGCGCCGCTCCTCTTCCTTTTTTATTTTTTTTTACTTCAACTGAGCTATCAAAAATAAATCACCAGACATCACAACAAGGGTTATTTTTCTTTCTTTTAACCTTTATAAAATACTTATGTTTCAGATCCACAAAACTCTAACAAGGGTTACACCCTGGTTCCAAATCTTCTGTTACACTTCAACTCAAAGAATCGGTCAGCAGCTTAAGGCGTCCCCTAAATGCTGATCCAAACTTATCAGCTCTCAACAGCGAGAAATCCATCCGCTTTCCAAGAACATAGTTTCACACTTTTCCTCTTTTCCTTCCAAACAGCCAGTGTGTATCCTTTCATCTATCTTGTCAAACACCTTGGACAATGGAATGTGCTTTAAAGATAAGATATCCCATCTTGCTCATCGCCATTAATGTTCTATGAAATTATCAACCCAAATGGTTAATGTTTTATCATCTTTTTTATTCATGAAAGGTGGGCACACTCACTGGTTTGGAAGAAAACAAACAGACTTAATTAAAAATAATGAATATTTATTAAAGAAGTCTTGTGACAGAAAAAAGGAAACAACAAAGACAAAACATTTGTACATCTCTTCAGATATACAATAAACATACACAAACTGCTTTCCTGCTAAGATCAAAAGTGTCTGTTCTAATCTCGCCACAGTACTAACATACACACTGTTATTTGTTAGGATTAAGTATCAATTTTAAACCCCGCCACGAACAACAGCAAAGCTGAAAGCTTTCACACACACTCAAAAAGGCATTGAAATAAAAGATCAGAATCTCTCACCGTTGATACAAACGAGGAAGCCGCTTTGTTCGGCGGGAGATATGTTCTTCAATGCAACACCGGGCGTTGATCAGACCCACGGTAGACTTCAAATTGTTTATCCGAGCGCTTCTTAATTTATACCTTTGTGGAGTACATGACTTCACTCACTCCCATCAAACATGTTTTCAATCAAACTTTGTTTTTCAAAGCGGTGCCAGGCACCGCCAAAAGCTTTCTGTTTCATCTATCAGCTACAAGGTCAGTTTGCCCTTAATTGCTGAGCTGTGCTCATCAACATCTTACAAACTTGGCTGTGAGATACATGAAAACACATTATTTGCCTAACTCCCTTTCAGAAGAACTGCAAGGCTTGAAGTGGGATGGGTGATATGCATTCATTCATCAAAAGACCTTATGGCTTTTCAGAGAAGGACAGGCCCATCCTCCAAGAAACTCCGGGCCTTTGAAGTAAGACTGCACAACCCCTCCCCCCCTTTTCAAGGCTTTAATGAAACATCTTGACACTAAACTAAAATGTTTAGTGTTGCATTAAGCATTATCTCTTAAAAATTGATAAAACATTTAGTCAGAAAAACATTAATACTTAAATTCTTAATTCAGTTATGATGTTCAGAGTTATTATGTTCAGAGTTATGATGTTCAGAGTTATGATGTTCAGAGTTATGATGTTCAGAGTTATGATGTTCAGAGTTATGATGTTCAGAGTTTTTAAAAAAAGGCGTTCAATACAATATCAACTGGACTTTATTTGTTACAGAAGACGTTTCGCTTCTCATCCGAGGAGCTTTATCAATTCAATGAAACAGACTGTGTGCGCGTGGAGTTATAACTCCACGCGCACACAGTCTGTTTCATTGAATTGATAAAGCTCCTCGGATGAGAAGCGAAACGTCTTCTGTAACAAATAAAGTCCAGTTGATCTTGTATTGAACGCCTTTTTTGATTTTATCATGTCCTGGACGACTGAGAATCTTCACCAGCATGTTCAGAGTTATGATGTTCAGAGTTATGATGTTCAGAGTTATGATGTTCAGAGTTATGATGGTCAGAGTTATGATGTTCAGAGTTATGATGTTCAGAGTTATGATGTTCAGAGTTATGATGTTCAGAGTTATTTCAGACGTTGAAACAGAACAAAAAATAACTTTATTTAAAATAAAAGTCCTTGAAGAACAGAGATCTCTTCAGTTCCTCCAGAAACATTTCTTATTCAAACTTGGCTCTGATTAAATGTTTCCTGTTCTTCTGTGACATTTAAACAAGATTAAATTTTAAATAAACATTCAACTAATCTTTATGATGATAGTGTTAACCTTTCACAATTTTAAATTCTAGCTAACTTTTAGATGTTTTTAACGAGGCTTTGCTACTTTTAGCTAAAAATTAACTGTTTAAAGATACTGTATAGTACTGGTATGTCCTGATGACGCTCAATGATCCAGGTAGAAACAATATACAGTATAGTTAAGTTGGGTCCTCTGGACAGATTCTTGTTTTGAAACGTTTTGTCTCATGCTTTGTCTCATCTTAAGCTAGGTTTATACTCTTGTCTCACGTCTTTTACCCCCCGTTGAGTGAACCCAGTGATGATGCAATTGCGTGTGTGTCACCGATCGCATTGAGTGTTTATACTTGGCAAGACGTGGGGGATAAATTATAATAAATCCCTCCCTCTTCCCTCCCACTGCATACCTCTAGGCGAGTTCCTCTCATCGGGGGTCTAGCCAGGATTTCATGAGGGGTGGTTTGTTTAAAAGAAATTGGACCTCAAAAGATGTAAATGCCTCAGTGGTCCCACGGGGAACGCGTCTGCTTTTCACTCAAAAGACTCGGGTTCAATTCCCACCTGGTTGGTACATATACAGTATGCTCTGAACTGTCTTATTTAGGGATGCCCAATGTGCCTTACTGCATATGCCACTTTTTGCCTCTATAACAACATCAACTACTACCTCATACATATACTGTGTACATTGACTCATACGCTGCTTTGCCACTTTGCAAATGTCAATGCTAGAAACCTTTAGTTTATTTTAGTTATACTTTTTATACTCTTTTTTTTTGTGCTAGTATGCAAAAACTCAGGACAGTATTATGTTCATTAAATGTTTAATGTTTTAGTTTTAGAGTTGGTGTGGATTTTCATGCTCTTGCACCGCTATGCAAAAAAAAAAAAAAACTCAGGACAATGTTAGTTTTACTATTTTATGCTTATGTCTATTATTATATGTTTCAGTGTTTCAATGTTTAGATGTTTACTGTTGCACCGAGGGACTGAGAGAAACGCAATTTCGGTCCTGTGTATGTCCTGTACAGTACATATTGCAGATCTGACAATAAAGTTGACTTTGACTTTGACTTTGATCTCTCCTGGATCCTTCATGTCAACCGTATTAGATAATGTCATCAAGAAACTTGACCATTGCAGATGTTTCTAACCATTACTTATCCAATATACATGTCATTGTTGATTTTTTAACTGTATCTACTTAATCGATGTCTGTCTGTTTTTATATATACAGTATAGGGCCGGGCCATATCATATCGTTACCGGTAATACCGGTATAAAAAGCTTGCCCGGGCAAAAAGCTTATATCATGATATGCGAATTTCATGACGTAATACGTCAGGGCGCCCGCCCCTTAACACCCGAGCGCTTTAAACAACTGCGCACCTCCCCTCCACCAGTGTACTGGTGTAAAACGCTAATTAGTTACTGCTAAAATGTTAAAAACAACGCGCGCGCGTCTCAACTTCTCTCCCCCTGCTCTGCAGCCCGCACAGACAGCTGCCCCTCCTCCCCTCCTCCCCCGCTCCACTCCGAGCAGCTCGGTGCTGCATGTCTCGCTGCGTGTCCCCGCTGTAAACTGTGTTACAAACACGCGCGGCTCCACAGTCCGTCCACATCAGACACAGATCAGTTAAAAAAATGAATCAGAGAAATGACGCCAAATGAACAGATGAAGCTGAAACATGAACAAGTTTCAGCCGGGTCAGCTGATCAACTTGTAGAAGTTACAGCTCATTTAAAGGAGCTGTATGTAACATTTTTTATAAACATATTTCTTCACTCTGCCACATCTCCTGACAGACTGATGTTAGCCAGGTAATCTCTGAAAAAAAATATATACTTTAAAAATGATCTGTTATTTAGATTGAAAAAGTCTGCACAAAATATAGATTAAAAAAACCACCACAAAAACTAAAGTGCAGGTGTAGTTTTACTTGGAGACTAAATACTTTACTAAATAAAGTAATTTCAGTAAAATTACCCCTTGTTGTTTTTTAAAATTTTATATAATACTGCAAAGCAACATGTTAAGTTAATTTTGTCAAATAAATACATTTGATTTTTTTTTTTTGGGGGTTATATCACGAAATTTATCGTTATCGTGATAATACTCTGAAATATCACGATATAATTTTGGAGCCATATCGCCCACCCTTAATACAGTATATATAATGTCTATATAAGTCTGTCTTATCCTGATGGTTTTGAACTGTCAACATTTATTTATTGTGATTGTAGTTTTCTTTTTTCTTTTTGATAAATGCAAATGCTTATTGTCATTTACCATGTGACGTGTGCTGCTGACCAATTGACCAGGTCACCCTAGTAAAAGATCTCGATCTCAACAGGCTCTACCTGGTAAAATAAAGGTGATTGATTGTCTTTCATTCAAAGGACTTCTTCAGTCTCAGTGGCTGCAACAAACTCAGTCTTATAAATAGCGCCTTCTCATGGTGGATCAACCAGTTTGTTGTTGACATCCAGAACTGGATGTTTGCTATTCACAGAGGGCTGAGTGATACTAGCAATAACAGCATTGTAAGAGGGGGACAGTTGAACCCGGAGGCCTCCACCTCTGTTTAATGATGGCAGTTTCTTTTCACAAAGATGGCCTCCTTTACTCCTCTCTCAAACCATTGTTCCTCTCTATCAAGGATGTGAACATCTTCATCCCTGAAAGAGTGACCGCTGGCCTGGAGATGAGTGTAGACCACAGAGTCCTGACCTGATGATGTTGATCTTCTGTGCTGGTCCATCCTTTTGGCCAGTGGCTGTTTAGTTTCCCCGATGTAAGACTGATCACCCTCTTGACACTGAACAACATACACAATATTACTCCGTTTGTGCCGGGGGACTGGATCTTTGCTGTAAAGTATTTTGGGGTTTGAAAGCTACTGGGATGTTGTGTTTAGAAAATATTGTCTCAGTTTATATGTCTAGATTTCTACCATCATTAAACAGCAAAAAAAACAAAAAGTTAAAACAG
>JBBPBX010058641.1:7500-22033 GCA_038048925.1 Garcialebias charrua | reverse complement strand
GTGGACAATTCCCACCCGTTTTTTTACACCTTCTGCAGCCTGTATCTCCAAGTAGGAAGCAAGGAACTGCACCAAATTTGCTGGAGATATAGACCAGGATAGGCCACATCTAACCTGAAAATCTGGGCTTCCTACAAGTACCGTAAGACCCCCAAACGGCCCCGCAAAGGCCGATCAGGTGTATTTTTTATGAAAAATAGTGTTACAGAAAAAAAATCATAACTCAGGATTCCAAAGGCCTGGAGACTCCAGATTTGAATCACATGTACATGGAGTAAGCCATAAAAGAGTGTGAGAATTTTGTGCACGTACGTGCATGGAAAAAGGTCCAAATTTACAAAATATATTCAGAAAATGCTGTTTTTGGGGGCCAAAACTGTTTAAGTTCCTAACTCGGGGCCGAAAGTGTTTAGGGGCACGGTAATGGGTACCAGAAGGTACGAGATAGGCACGAGCCATTCACATATGTATTCACATTATAAAGTATTGGCTATGCCGATGTGGTGTCATTCTATGCCCATGGGCATAGAGTGGTACCAAAGGTTGGACTTGAACACAGCTACTGAATGTCCCCCCCAAATATACATAGGTTGGCCTTGATAACATTATGAAGCTGCAGATTATTCCATCCACATATAAATAGGTTGGCCTTGACAATGCTTTGAAGCTGCGGAATGTTCCACCCACATATAAATAGGTTGGCCTTGACAACAGCTGCAAAATGTTAGCCCACATATAAATAGGTAACATTGACAACACATTTGATCTGTAGAGTGTTCCAACCCATATAAATAGGTTGGCATTGACAATGATTCGAAGCTGCAGAGTGTTCCGCCGACATATAAATATGTTGGCCTTGACTACGCTTTGAAACTGCAGAGTGTTCCATCCATATAAAAATAGGTTGGACTTGACAACATTTTAAAGCTGTGGAGTGTTCACCCACCTATAAATAGGTTGGCCTTAACAACGCTTTGAATATGCGGAGTGTTCTGCCCATATATATAAATAGGTTGCTCTTGACAATGCTTAGCAGCTACATTATTATTTCTTTTTTTTATTAACTAAAGTTGATTGTTGTTTGATTTGATGGATTGTAAGAGGGGAGAGTGAGATGCATACATTGAGAGAGAGATACATGCATTGAGAGAGAGATGCATGCATTGAGAGAGAGATGCATTGAGAGAGATGCATGCATTGAGAGAGAGATGCATGCATTGAGAAAGAGAGATATTCATGAATTGAGAGAGAGATGCATGCATTGAGAGAGATAGAGAGATGCATGCATTGAGAGAGATAGAGAGATGCATGCATTGAGAGAGAGATGTGCGTTGCATTAAGAGAGAGAGATGCATGCATGCATTAAGAGAGAGAGAGAGTTGCATGCATGCATTGAGAGAGAGAGTTGCATGCATGCATTGAGAGCAAGGGAGAGATGCATGCATTGAGAGAAAGATGCATGCATGCATTGAGAGAGATGCATGCATTGAGAGAGAGGCATGCATAGAGAGAAATGCATGCATGCATTGAGAGAGAGAGAGATACATGCATGCATTGAGAGAGAGAAAGATACATGCATGCATTGCGAGAGAGATATGCATGCATGCATTGAGAGTGAGATATGCATGCATTGTGAGATTGAGAGAGAGAGATGCATGCATTGAGAGAGATAGAGAGATGTATGCATAGAGAGAGGTACATGCATTTAGAGAGAGAGATGCATGCATTGAGAGAGAGATATGCATTGAGAGAGAGATGCATGTATGCATTGAGAGAGAGATATGCATTGAGAGAGAGATGCATGCATGCATTGAGAGAGAGATACATGCAAGCATTGAGAGATATGCATGCATGCATTGAGAGAGAGAGATGCATGCATGCATTGAGAGAGAGATGCATGCATGCATTGAGAAAGAGAGAGATACATAAATGCATTGAGAGAGATATACATGCATGCATTGAGAGAGAGATATGCATGCATGCATTGAGAGAGAGATGCATGCATGCATTGAGAGAGAGATGCATGCATGCATGCATTGAGAGAAAGAGAGTGAGCGAGAGAGAGAGATGCATGCATGCATTGAGAGAGAGATAGATGCATGCATGCATTGAGAGAGAGAAAGATGCATGCATGCATTGATAGAGAGATATACATGCGATGAGAGAGAGAGATGCATTGAGAGAGAGTGATACATGCATTGAGAGCGAGATAGATGCATGCATTTAGAGAGAGAGATATGTATTGAGAGAGAGGGAGAGATGCATTTATTGAGAAAGAGAGAGAGAGAGATACATGCATTGAGAGAGAGAGATATGCATGCATTGAGAGAGAGATGCATGCATTGAGAGAGAGAGATGTGTGTTGCATTAAGACAGAGAGATGCATGCATGCATTGAGAGAGAGAGAGAGAGAGATACATGCATGCATTGAGAGAGAGAGAGAGTTGCATGCATGCATTGAGAGAGATGCATACATTGAGAGAGAGAGATGCATGCATTGAGAGAGAGAGATGCATGCATGCATTGAGAGAGATATGCATGCATTGAGAGAGAGATGCATGCATGCATTGAGAGAGAGATGCATGCATTGCGAGATTGAGAGAGAGATACATGCATTGAGAGAGAGAGATACATGCATGGAGAGAGAGATGCATGCATTGAGAGAGAGAGATGCATTGAGAGAGAGATACATGCATGCATTGAGAGAGATGCATGCATGCATTGAGAGAGAGATGCATACATTGAGAGAGAGATGCCTGCATTGAGAAAGAGATGCATGCATGCATTGAGAGAGAGATGCATGCATTGAGAGAGAGGCATGCATTGAGAGAGAGGCATGCATAGAGAGAGATGCATGCATGCATTGAGAGAGAGAGATGCATGCTTGCACATTGAGAGAGAGAAAGATGCATCCAGCATTTAACACCATTTAACACCATGTTCAGCATTTAACACCATTGTCCCAGACATTCTCTCCACAAAACTCTCCCAGCTCACTGTTTCTCCTGCCATGTGTCAGTGGATCACCAGCTTCCTAACAGGCAGGACACAGCAGGTGCAGTTGGGGAAAATCATGTCCTCCTCACAGTCCATCAGCATTGGTGCCCCTCAGGGTTGTGTGCTCTCTCCACTGCTCTTCTCTCTATACACCAATGACTGCACCTCTAATGACCCGTCTGTTAAACTCCTGAAGTTCGCAGATGACACTACAGTCATTGGACTTATCAGTGATGACAACGAGTCTGCGTACCGACAGGAGGTGGAACGACTGATGTCCTGGTGCAGCCTGAACAAACTGGAGCTGAACACACTGAAGACAGTAGAGATGAGAGTGGACTTCAGGAGACACCCCCCAGAACTGCTGCCCCTCAAAATCTTCAACAGCCCCGTGTCTACGGTAGAGTCCTTCAGGTTCCTGGGAACCACCATCTCACATGACCTGAAGTGGGAGCCCAACATCACCTCCATCCTCAAAAAGGCCCAGCAGAGACTGTACTTCCTACGCCAGTTGAGGAAGCTGGACCTGCCTCAGGAGCTGCTGATCCAGTTCTACACTGCAGTCATTGAGTCCATCCTGTGTACATCCATCACAGTCTGGTTTGGAGCAGCCACAAGGCAGGACAGGAACAGGCTGCAGCGAACAGTGAGGACAGCTGAGAAAGTCATTGGGGCTTCACTGCCCTCCATTCAGGACTTGTACCACGCAAGAACCAGGAAACGGGCTGGAAAAATCACCACAGACTCCACACACCCGGGTCACAACATGTTCCAACTTCTCCCGTCTGGCAGACGCTACAGATCTGTGTCCACTAAGACTGCCAGACACAAAAACAGTTTCTTCCCCCAGGCCATCACCATCATCAACAGCTGATCATCAGACATCCATCAGCGTGACCCCCAACCCATTCACAACCCCCATGTGATGTGAATCCTTCTGTATTTTGTGTATTATTTGTACGTTTTTTTATGTAAAGTATCTGTATACATTAATTTTTAGCATTTTTAGAGAGACACTTTCTAGAGAGACACGAACAGCCGGAAACAAATTCCTTGTGTGTGTCAACATACTTGGCCAATAAACCTGATTCTGATTCTGATTCTGATCCATGCAGTGAGAGAGAGAAATGCATGCATGCATGCATTGAGAGAAAGTGATGGAGCAAGATAGATTCATGCATGCATTGAGAGAGAGAGAGAGAGAGATGCATGCATATATTGAGAGAGAGATGCATGCATTGCGAGATTGAGAGAGAGAGATGCATGCATTGAGAGAGATAGAGAGATGTATGCATTGAGAGTGAGATACATGCAATGAGAGAGAGATGCATGCATTGAGAGAGAGAGATGCATTGAGAGAGATGCATGCATGAATTGAGAGATGCATGCATTTATTGAGAGAGAGATGCATGTATGCATTGAGAGAGAGAGATACATGCAAGCATTGAGAGGGGGAGATGCATGCATGCATTGAGAAAGAGAGAGATGATGCATGCATTGAGAGAGAGAGAGAGTTGCATGCATGCATTGAGAGAGATGCATACATTGAGAGAGAGAGAGAGATGCATGCATTGAGAGAGAGAGAGATGCATGCATGCATTGAGAGAGATATGCATGCATTGAGAGAGAGGCATGCATAGAGAGAGATTCATGCATGCATTGAGAGAGAGAGATGCATGCATTGCGAGATTGAGAGAGAGATACATGCATTGAGAGAGAGAGATACATGCATTGAGAGAGAGATGCATGCATTGAGAGAGAGAGATGCATTGAGAGAGAGGCATGCATAGAGAGAGATGCATGCATGCATTGAGAGAGAGAGAGAGATGCATGCTTGCACATTGAGAGAGAGAGAGATGCATCCATGCATTGAGAGAGAGAAATGCATGCATGCATGCATTGAGAGAAAGTGAGGGAGCAAGAGAGATTCATGCATGCATTGAGAGAGAGAGAGAGATGCATGCATATATTTTTTTTCAGGCATTCATTCAATTCATTCAACCTTTATTTATACAGGCTAGCCTCGTTGAGTCACGAGATATTATTATAAATATTGAGAGAGAGATGCATGCATTGCGAGATTGAGAGAGAGAGATGCATGCATTGAGAGAGATAGAGAGATGTATGCATTAAGAGAGAGATACATGCAATGAGAGAGAGATGCATGCATTGAGATAGAGAGATGCATTGAGAGAGATGCATGCATGAATTGAGAGAGATGCATGCATTTATTGAGAGAGAGAGATGCATGCATGCATTGAGAGAGAGAGATACATGCAAGCATTGAGAGGGGGAGATGCATGCATGCATTGAGAAAGAGAGAGATGCATGCATGCATTGAGAGAGAGAGATATATACATGCATGCATTGAGAGAGATATGCATGCATGCATTGAGAGAGAGATGCATGCATGCATTGAGAGAGAGATGCATGCATGCATTGAGAGAGAGATGCATGCATGCATTGAGAGAAAGAGAGTGAGCGAGAGAGAGATGCATGCATGCATTGAGAGAGAGAGAAAGATGCATGCATGCATTGATAGAGAGATATACATGCATTGAGAGAGAGAGATGCATTGAGAGAGAGTGATACATGCATTGAGAGCGAGATAGATGCATGCATTGAGAGAGAGATATGTATTGAGAGAGAGGGAGAGAGATGCATTTATTGAGAAAGAGAGAGGGAGAGAGATACATGCATTGAGAGAGAGAGATATGCATGCATTGAGAGAGAGATGCATGCATTGAGAGAGAGAGAGATGTGTGTTGCATTAAGAGAGAGAGATGCATGCATGCATTGAGAGAGAGAGAGATAGAGATGCATGCATGCATAGAGAGAGAGAGAGAGAGTTGCATGCATGCATTGAGAGAGATGCATACATTGAGAGAGAGATGCATGCATTGAGAGAGAGATGCATGCATGCATTGAGAGAGATATGCATGCATTGAGAGAGAGGCATGCATAGAGAGAGATGCATGCATGCATTGAGAGAGAGAGATGCATGTATTGCGAGATTGAGAGAGAGATACATGCATTGAGAGAGAGATACATGCATTGAGAGAGAGATGCATGCATTGAGAGAGATGCATTGAGAGAGAGATACATGCATGCATTGAGAGAGAGATGCATGCATGCATTGAGAGAGAGATGCATACATTGAGAGACAGATGCCTGCATTGAGAAAGAGATGCATGCATGCATTGAGAGAGATACATGCATTGAGAGAGAGGCATGCATAGAGAGAGATGCATGCATGCATTGAGAGGGAGAGAGAGAGAGATACATGCTTGCACATTGAGAGAGAGATGCATCCATGCATTGAGAGAGAGAAATGCATGCATGCATGCATTGAGAGAAAGTGAGGGAGCAAGAGAGATTCATGCATGCATTGAGAGAGAGAGAGAGATATGCATGCATATATTGAGTGAGAGATGCATGCATTGCGAGATTGAGAGAGAGATGCATGCATTGAGAGAGATTGAGAGATGTATGCATTGAGAGAGCGATACATGCAATGAGAGAGATGCATGCATTGAGAGAGAGAGAGCTGCAATGAGAGAGATGCATGCATGAATTGAGAGAGATGCATGCATTTATTGAGAGAGAGATGCATGCATGCATTGAGAGAGAGATGCATGCAAGCATTGAGAGGGGGAGATGCATGCATGCATTTAGAAAGTGAGAGATGCATGCATGCATTGAGAGAGAGATATATATACATGCATGCATTGAGAGAGATATGCATGCATTGAGAGAGAGGCATGCATAGAGAGAGATGCATGCATGCATTGAGAGAGAGATGCATGCATGCACATTGAGAGAGAGAAAGAGAGAGATGCATGCATGCATTGAGAGAGAGAAATGCATGCATGCATGCATTGAGAGAGAGAGAGAGATGCATGCATGCATTGAGAGAGAGATGCATGCATTGCGAGATTGAGAGAGAGATACATGCATTGAGAGAGAGAGATACATGCATTGAGAGAGAGATGCATGCATTGAGAGAGAGAGAGTTGCATTGAGAGAGATACATGCATGCATTGAGAGAGATATGCATGCATGCATTGAGAGAGAGATGCATACATTGAGAGAGAGATGCATGCATTGAGAGAGATGCATGCATGCATTGAGAGAGAGATGCATGCATTGAGAGAGAGGCAAGCATAGAGAGAGATGCATGCATGCATTGAGAGAGAGAGATGCATGCTTGCGCATTGAGAGAGAGAGAGATGCATGCATGCATTGAGAGAGATGCATATATATATTGAGAGAGAGATGCATGCATTACGAGATTGAGAGAGAGAGATGCATGCATTGAGAGAGATAGAGAGATGTATGCATTGAGAGAGAGATACATGCAATGAGAGATAGATGTATGCATTGAGAGAGAGATGCATTGAGAGAGATGCATGCATGAATTGAGAGAGATGCATGCATTTATTGAGAGAGAGATGCATGCAATCTATTGAGAGAGAGATACATGCAAGCATTGAGAGGGGGAGATGCATGCATGCATTGAGAAAGAGAGAGATGCATGCATGCATTGAGAAAGAGAGAGAGATATACATGCATGCATTGAGAGATATGCATGCTTTGAGAGAGAGGCATGCATAGAGAGAGATACATGCATGCATTGAGAGAGAGAGGTGCATGCATGCACATTTAGAGAGAGAGATAGAGAGATGCATGCATGCATTGAGAGAGAAATATGCATGCATGCATGCATGCATTGAGAGATAGTGAGGGAGTGAGAGAGATGCATGCATGCATTGCGAGAGAGAGATATGCATGCATGCATTGAGAGTGATGCATGCATTATGAGATTGAGAGAGAGATACATGCATTGAGAGAGAGAGATACATGCATTGAGAGAAAGATGCATGCATTGAGAGAGAGAGATGCATTGAGAGAGAGAGATACATGCATGCATTGAGAGAGAGATGCATGCATTGAGAGAGAGATGCATGCATTGAGAGAGATGCACACATTGAGAGAGAGATGCATGCATTGAGAGAGAGAGATACATGCATTTAGAGAGAGACATGCATATAGAGAGATGCATGCATTGAGAGAGAGATGCATGCTTGCACATTGAGAGAGAGAGATGCATGCATGCATTGAGAGAGAGAAATGCATGCATGCATGCATTGAGAGAAAGTGAGGGAGCAAGAGAGATGCATGCATTGAGAGAGAGAGAGAGATGCATGCATATATTGAGAGAGATATGCATGCATTGTGAGATTGAGAGAGAGAGATGCATGCTTTGATAGAGATAGAGAGATGTATGCATTGAGAGAGAGATACATGCAATGAGAGAGATATGCATGCATTGAGAGAGATGCATTGAGAGAGAGATGCATGCATGAATTGAGAGAGATGCATGCATTTATTGAGAGAGAGATGCATGCATTGAGAGAGAGATGCATGCAAGCATTGAGAGGGGGAGATGCTTGCATGCATTCAGAAAGATAGAGATGCATGCATTGAGAAAGAGAGAGATATACATGCATGCATTGAGAGAGATATGCATGCATGCATTGAGAGAGAGAGATGCATGCATGCATTGAGAGAGAGATGCTTGCATTGGGAGAAAGAGAGTGAGCGAGAGAAATGCATGCATGCATTGAGAGAGAGATAGATGCATGCATGCGTTGAGAGAGAGAGATAGAATAGAATATATCTTTATTGACCTTGACATTGCACCGGGGCACAAAGACAACGTTAATGATTACGCACATTCATCATAGGATAGGGACGAGCGCACGAAGTCGCAGCAGTATAAAAACCGCGCCACCACAATCAGATATGGAAAAAGGAAAAACACAATAGGTATCATTTGTGATATTCAAAAAGAGAGTCTATCAAAGATTGCCTGAGGACACTCCATGATAAAGTCCCAAAAACTCTATCAGCATTAAGCACATCACACGAGACATAGTTGCAGTTTTGACGACAGGCGGGAGGAACAGTCTGTGTGTATTTGTTCAGATAAGAGCAGTTCGCTGGTCTCAGAGCTCGGCTCCAACCGAGAACGCACACACAGAAACCTCTTGGGGGAGGGGGGTTGGGAGGGCAGCGGGCCCTTCAGCTCCCAGCTCAGGAGAAGATTTGTAGCAGCCTTCAATCCAAGGCCAGAGACCAGATTAGATTTGTTGCTTATTTTTCCAGTCAGACCACAGTGTTCTTTTTACTGCAGTCTTTTAGTCCAGGTGCAGCTTCTGGGTCCAAATCGCCGAATCGAGTCAGGTTCCGAGCTAAAAAGATCCTTCCGTATGTGCCCTGTTTGAATCCGAGCGGCTGTAAAACGAGTCCCACACACCACAGGTCCGCGGCAGCCGCCGCTTCACCACCGTGTGATTCAGCCCGCACAACAGCTGGGAAGGTCATTCATAGCCTGGTTCAAAGCATTTTTGCTGAGCAGGAAGTCTCGCCAGCACGCCGATCGCGGCGGTCCCTCAGCCTTCAGTGGCAGGAGCCACCGGTATCCCAATAAATCACAGAGGTTCCACGTCCCCGACAGAGAGAGCGGACAGTTACATTAGCCTGCTCATCGAGTCCATAATGTAGCTCACCGCATGCGTGTCGAAAGGGCGCTCTGGCTCTCCCCGGCCAGAACGCTTCGCGGAAATTTTTGTTATCGATAGTATCGATAGATGAAATGGCCCAGAAAGCAGTCCACGCACATAAATCCATCCCAAATTGGTTCGAGCGAGCGCTGAAGAGTTATAGACGAGACAAATGCAGAAGCAGGGAGGGGGAAACCAGGGAGGTGAGGAGCGAAAGGAGATGCGACCTGCCCTGCCGAGAGCTGAGAGAGAAGATACATGCATGCATTGCCATTATGGGCAGCACGGTGGCACAACTGGCAGAGCTGCTGCCTCTCAGCGAGAAGGTTGCCGGTTCAAACCCCCGGTCCGGGGCCTTTCTGGGTGGAGTTTGCATGTTCTCCCCGTGCATGCGTGGGTTTCCTCCGGGTACTCCGGTTTCCTCCCACAGACCAAAAAACATGCTTGTTAGGCTGATTGGTGACTCTAAATTGACCCTAGGTGTGAGTGTGAGAGTGGATGGTTGTTTGGTGTGAGTGAGACAGGTCCCTCTTGTAAATGAGTCCCCATGACTCAATGAGGCTAGCCTGTATAAATAAAGGTTGAATGAATGAAAATTTAGAGAGAGATATACATGCATTGAGAGAGATGCATTAGGAGAGAGAGTGATATATGCATTGGGAGAGAGATAGATGCATGCATTGAGAGAGAGATAGATACATGCATTGAGAGAGAGGGAGAGAGATGCATGCACTGAGAGAGAGAGAGATGCATGCATTGAGAAAAATGCATGCATGCATTGAGAAAAATGCATGCATGCATTGAGAAAAATGCATGCATGCATTGAGAGAGATGCATGCAAGCATTGAGAGAGATGCAGGCATGCATTGAGAGAGAGAGATGCATGCATGCATTGAGAAAGAGAGAGATGAATGCATGCATGATGAATGCAAGGAAAAACACAATAGGTATCATGCATGCATTGAGAGAGAGAGAGAGATGCATTGAGAGAGAGAGAGTGATGCATGCATTGATAGAGAGATAGATGCATGCATTGAGAGAGAGATACATGCATTGATAGAGAGGGAGAGAGAGATGCATTCATTGAGAGAGAGAGAGATATGCATGCATTGAGAGGGATAGAGATGCATGCATTGAGAGAGAGAGAGAGAGATACATGCATTGATAGAGAGGGAGAGAGAGATACATGCATTGAGAGAGAGAGAGAGAGAGAGAGAGAGAGGGAGAGAGATGCATACATTGAGAGTGTGAGAGATATGCATGCATTGAGAGAGATTCATGCATTGAGAGAGAGAGATGCATGCATTACTTGAGAGAGAGAGATATGCATGCATAAATGGAGAGAAATACATAAATGGAGAGAAATACATGCATGCATTGAGATAGAGAGAAATGCATACATGCACTGAGAGAAAGAGAGATGCATGCATGCATTGAGAGAGAGAGAGAGAGATGCATGCATGCATTGAGAAAGAGAGATAAACATTATTGCATTGAGAGAGAGATATGCATGCATGCATTGAGAGAGAGATACATGCAAGCATTGAGAGATATGCATGCATGCATTGAGAGAGAGAGAGATGCATGCATGCATTGAGAGAGATGCATGCATGCATTGAGAAAGAGAGAGATACATAAATGCATTGAGAGAGATATACATGCATGCATTGAGAGAGAGAGATATGCATGCATGCATTGAGAGAGAGATGCATGCATGCATGCATTGAGAGAAAGAGAGTGAGCGAAAGAGAGAGATGCATGCATGCATTGAGAGAGAGAGATAGATGCATGCATGCATTGAGAGAGAGAAAGATGCATGCATGCATTGATAGAGAGATATACATGCATTGAGAGAGAGAGAGATGCATTGAGAGAGAGTGATACATGCATTGAGAGCGAGATAGATGCATGCATTGAGAGAGAGAGAGATATGTATTGAGAGAGAGGGAGAGATGCATTTATTGAGAAAGAGAGAGAGAGATATACATGCATTGAGAGAGAGAGAGATATGCATGCATTGAGAGAGAGATGCATGCATTGAGAGAGAGAGATGTGTGTTGCATTAAGACAGAGAGATGCATGCATGCATTGAGAGAGAGAGAGATAGAGATGCATGCATGCATTGAGAGAGAGAGAGTTGCATGCATGCATTGAGAGAGATGCATACATTGAGAGAGAGAGATGCATGCATTGAGAGAGAGATGCATGCATGCATTGAGAGAGATATGCATGCATTGAGAGAGAGATGCATGCATGCATTGAGAGAGAGATGCATGCATTGCGAGATTGAGAGAGAGATACATGCATTGAGAGAGAGATACATGCATTGAGAGAGAGCGATGCATGCATTGAGAGAGAGAGATGCATTGAGAGAGAGATACATGCATGCATTGAGAGAGATGCATGCATGCATTGAGAGAGAGATGCATACATTGAGAGAGAGATGCCTGCATTGAGAAAGAGATGCATGCATGCATTGAGAGAGAGATGCATGCATTGAGAGAGAGGCATGCATTGAGAGAGAGGCATGCATAGAGAGAGATGCATGCATGCATTGAGAGAGAGAGAGATGCATGCTTGCACATTGAGAGAGAGAGAGAGATGCATCCAGCATTTAACACCATTTAACACCATGTTCAGCATTTAACACCATTGTCCCAGACATTCTCTCCCCAAAACTCTCCCAGCTCACTGTTTCTCCTGCCATGTGTCAGTGGATCACCAGCTTCCTAACAGGCAGGACACAGCAGGTGCAGTTGGGGAAAATCATGTCCTCCTCACAGTCCATCAGCATTGGTGCCCCTCAGGGTTGTGTGCTCTCTCCACTGCTCTTCTCTCTATACACCAATGACTGCACCTCTAATGACCCGTCTGTTAAACTCCTGAAGTTCGCAGATGACACTACAGTCATTGGACTTATCAGTGATGACAACGAGTCTGCGTACCGACAGGAGGTGGAACGACTGATGTCCTGGTGCAGCCTGAACAAACTGGAGCTGAACACACTGAAGACAGTAGAGATGAGAGTGGACTTCAGGAGACACCCCCCAGAACTGCTGCCCCTCAAAATCTTCAACAGCCCCGTGTCTACGGTAGAGTCCTTCAGGTTCCTGGGAACCACCATCTCACATGACCTGAAGTGGGAGCCCAACATCACCTCCATCCTCAAAAAGGCCCAGCAGAGACTGTACTTCCTACGCCAGTTGAGGAAGCTGGACCTGCCTCAGGAGCTGCTGATCCAGTTCTACACTGCAGTCATTGAGTCCATCCTGTGTACATCCATCACAGTCTGGTTTGGAGCAGCCACAAGGCAGGACAGGAACAGGCTGCAGCGAACAGTGAGGACAGCTGAGAAAGTCATTGGGGCTTCACTGCCCTCCATTCAGGACTTGTACCACGCAAGAACCAGGAAACGGGCTGGAAAAATCACCACAGACTCCACACACCCGGGTCACAACATGTTCCAACTCCTCCCGTCTGGCAGACGCTACAGATCTGTGTCCACTAAGACTGCCAGACACAAAAACAGTTTCTTCCCCCAGGCCATCACCATCATCAACAGCTGATCATCAGACATCCATCAGCGTGACCCCCAACCCATTCACAACCCCCATGTGATGTGAATCCTTCTGTATTTTGTGTATTATTTGTACGTTTTTTTATGTAAAGTATCTGTATACATTAATTTTTAGCATTTTTAGAGAGACACTTTCTAGAGAGACACGAACAGCCGGAAACAAATTCCTTGTGTGTGTCAACATACTTGGCCAATAAACCTGATTCTGATTCTGATTCTGATCCATGCATTGAGTAAGGGAAGTCGGCAAGTCAGATCCGTAACTTCGGGAGATTGATTGGCTCTAAGGGCTGGGTCGGTCGGGCTGGTTCTTGAAGCGGGGCTGCGTACGTGCTGCGGCTGGTGGAGCGGTCCCCTCCGTTCGCCCTCTGCACGCCGCCGTCGGAAGGCCGGGGCGAGGCCCGCGTCGCGGGCGTCCGTCTCCGCGGTCGACGGCGCACCTTGTGTGCGCCGGCGGCCCGGGGTTCGGGCGTCCCGCGGCGCGGTGTCCGTGACCCGGCACGAAGGCGGGCCGGCGTGTTGTAGCGGCGCGGTGGGTGGCGGCACCTCTGGACGTGGCCGGACGTTTCCCGCGGATCTTCTCAGCCGTGTGTGCCAGCTGGGGTCCCGCGTGAGCGGGGTGCCCTGGCGTGGTGCCTCGGC
Source organism: Garcialebias charrua (assembly GCA_038048925.1). Classification (NCBI taxonomy): domain Eukaryota; kingdom Metazoa; phylum Chordata; class Actinopteri; order Cyprinodontiformes; family Rivulidae; genus Garcialebias; species Garcialebias charrua. Next base: position 8,251 of record JBBPBX010058641.1, on the reverse strand, counting down.
CGGCGCTCAGCAGCTGGCTTAGAACTGGTGCGGACCAGGGGAATCCGACTGTTTAATTAAAACAAAGCATCGCGAAGGCCCGCGGTGGGTGTTGACGCGATGTGATTTCTGCCCAGTGCTCTGAATGTCAAAGTGAAGAAATTCAATGAAGCGCGGGTAAACGGCGGGAGTAACTATGACTCTCTATCTGAACTAAGATCCGGGCCACCCCCCTCTGGACTAACCATCCATTGGGGGCGTACTGCTGGTTACATCAACGAAGAAAGTAAAGAAATCCCGTCCCTCTGGAGCCCGGGAAATCAGCAGCGACGATATGACTGCGGAATCCGGTTCCGCTCCTCCTGGTACGTCTACAAACGAGAGAGTACCCTGCTTCTGTGGCCTGACTTTTGCCACCAAACGTGGCCTTTCCATGCACCAACATCACCGCCACCCGACTGAGCTTAATGCAGCACGCCTCACTGCCCTCCCATCAAGACGAGGTGTTTGGACCGCCGGAGAGGACGAGGCCCTGATTAGACTTGCCAATGATATATGGCCCTCCGTGACGTTGAAGAAGCAACTCTACGATGCCCTAATGCCGCACTTCCCTGGTCGTTCAGCAGAGGCCCTCAAGAAGCGTCTTCAATCCCTTCAATGGCTTCCACCATTGACTCCATCAGATGAAACGCCAAGTGCCCCTGCGACCCCTGCGACCTCGCCCAAAGCGTCTGATGAAGACCTCATACGCTGGAGGGGAATGATGCTGGAT
>JBBPBX010058641.1:0-2500 GCA_038048925.1 Garcialebias charrua | reverse complement strand
AGGTGGGAGACCTCCAGGAGAGGGGGCCAGGTAGCTGGGAGCGGCGTCCGAGGAGGGAGTCTCAGTGCGGACTGGGACTTAGGCTCTGCCAGGCTGGAGGTGGGTGACCTCCAGGAGAGGGGGCCAGGTAGCTGGGAGCGGCGTCCGAGGAGGGAGTCTCAGTGCGGACTGGGACTTAGGCTCTGCCAGGCTGGAGGTGGGTGACCTCCAGGAGAGGGGGCCAGGTAGCTGGGAGCGGCGTCCGAGGAGGGAGTCTCAGTGCGGACTGGGACTTAGGCTCTGCCAGGCTGGAGGTGGGAGACCTCCAGGAGAGGGGGCCAGGTAGCTGGGAGCGGCGTCCGAGGAGGGAGTCTCAGTGCGGACTGGGACTTAGGCTCTGCCAGGCTGGAGGTGGGAGACCTCCAGGAGAGGGGGCCAGGTAGCTGGGAGCGGCGTCCGAGGAGGGAGTCTCAGTGCGGACTGGGACTTAGGCTCTGCCAGGCTGGAGGTGGGAGACCTCCAGGAGAGGGGGCCAGGTAGCTGGGAGCGGCGTCCGAGGAGGGAGTCTCAGTGCGGACTGGGACTTAGGCTCTGCCAGGCTGGAGGTGGGAGACCTCCAGGAGAGGGGGCCAGGTAGCTGGGAGCGGCGTCCGAGGAGGGAGTCTCAGTGCGGACTGGGACTTAGGCTCTGCCAGGCTGGAGGTGGGAGACCTCCAGGAGAGGGGGCCAGGTAGCTGGGAGCGGCGTCCGAGGAGGGAGTCTCAGTGCGGACTGGGACTTAGGCTCTGCCAGGCTGGAGGTGGGAGACCTCCAGGAGAGGGGGCCAGGTAGCTGGGAGCGGCGTCCGAGGAGGGAGTCTCAGTGCGGACTGGGACTTAGGCTCTGCCAGGCTGGAGGTGGGAGACCTCCAGGAGAGGGGGCCAGGTAGCTGGGAGCGGCGTCCGAGGAGGGAGTCTCAGTGCGGACTGGGACTTAGGCTCTGCCAGGCTGGAGGTGGGAGACCTCCAGGAGAGGGGGCCAGGTAGCTGGGAGCGGCGTCCGAGGAGGGAGTCTCAGTGCGGACTGGGACTTAGGCTCTGCCAGGCTGGAGGTGGGAGACCTCCAGGAGAGGGGGCCAGGTAGCTGGGAGCGGCGTCCGAGGAGGGAGTCTCAGTGCGGACTGGGACTTAGGCTCTGCCAGGCTGGAGGTGGGAGACCTCCAGGAGAGGGGGCCAGGTAGCTGGGAGCGGCGTCCGAGGAGGGAGTCTCAGTGCGGACTGGGACTTAGGCTCTGCCAGGCTGGAGGTGGGAGACCTCCAGGAGAGGGGGCCAGGTAGCTGGGAGCGGCGTCCGAGGAGGGAGACGCAGGCGGCGTCGCTGGAGGGCCATGGAACACCAGTACCACAGAGAGTAGAGTTTTTGGTTGTAGCACCAGGACCACGGAGGTCTGGGCGGCGCGGATAGCTTGTCTTAACCCAGGGAGGGTGCTTAAGTGTGGGTACGCAGGTTCGCCTGGTGCGCAAGGTTCTGGAGGTGGTAGACTTCCAGGGATGAGGAGGCCAGATTCGTGCGGAGTGTGTCCGAGCAGGAGAGTCTCTCTCGGACGCACGAGCTGTGAACGGTGGGCGCTGGTCCTGGAGGTGGCAGAGCTCCAGAGGTGAGGAGGCCAGGTTGGCACGGAGCGTGTCCGAGCAGGAGAGTCTCTCTCGGACGCACGAGCTGTGAACGGTGGGCGCTGGTCCTGGAGGTGGCAGAGCTCCAGAGGTGAGGAGGCCAGGTTGGCACGGAGCGTGTCCGAGCAGGAGAGTCTCTCTCGGACGCACGAGCTGTGAACGGTGGGCGCTGGTCCTGGAGGTGGCAGAGCTCCAGAGGTGAGGAGGCCAGGTTGGCACGGAGCGTGTCCGAGCAGGAGAGTCTCTCTCGGACGCACGAGCTGTGAACGGTGGGCGCTGGTCCTGGAGGTGGCAGAGCTCCAGAGGTGAGGAGGCCAGGTTGGCACGGAGCGTGTCCGAGCAGGAGAGCCTCCGTCGGACGCACGAGTTAGCGTTCCCCCTGTCAGGTGCACAAGGACCACAGGTTGTTAGTCTATTTTTGGTTGGAGCACCAGCACCACTTCTTTTTAGTTGGAGCACCAGGACCATGGAGGTCTGGGCGGCGCGGATCTCTGGTCTTAACCCAGGGAGGGTGCTTAAGTGTGGGTACGCAGGTTCGCCTGGTGCGCAAGGTTCTGGAGGTGGTAGACTTCCAGGGATGAGGAGGCCAGATTCGTGCGGAGTGTGTCCGAGCAGGAGAGTCTCTCTCGGACGCACGAGCTGTGAACGGTGGGCGCTGGTCCTGGAGGTGGCAGAGCTCCAGAGGTGAGGAGGCCAGGTTGGCACGGAGCGTGTCCGAGCAGGAGAGTCTCTCTCGGACGCACGAGCTGTGAACGGTGGGCGCTGGTCCTGGAGGTGGCAGAGCTCCAGAGGTGAGGAGGCCAGGTTGGCACGGAGCGTGTCCGAGCAGGAGAGCCTCCGTCGGACGCACGAGTTAGCGTTCCCCCTGT
>JBBPBX010058640.1:2490-22034 GCA_038048925.1 Garcialebias charrua | reverse complement strand
ATGATTTAAGTGTTTTTATTTATTTAAATGATTTGAGTGTTTTTTATGGTTTTGATTTATGTGCATGATTTGAGTGCTTTTTATGTTTTTATTTGTGTGCATGATGAGTGTTTTTTATGTTTCTTATTTGTGTGCATGATTTAAGTGTTTTTTTTATAGTTTTTATTTTGTATATGATTTGAGTGTTTTTATGTTTCTTTTTTGTGTGCATGACTTGAGTTCAGCCCACACACAGCCGGACCAGATGAATTTGGCAGTAAGAGGAGAGCCGTGTTGGCGTCCACTCCGCTGCAGAAGTCGCCGTGGCAGTGAGGAATAATGCAGAAAAGACTGGAGCAGCCTGCATATGGCTCATGAATAAATCACTGCACATTCAAAGACTAACAATCAGACTTTGTCTGTGCCAGAAGGTAGACAAGTGATTTCTTTTAAAATCATTCATTTATATTTTCTCTTCGTTGTTTTATTGCAAACATGCAATTCTTGCACACCCCTAACCTGGTTAAAACCAGACCCTTGTCCTTCACTTTGCTTTGTACTAGGGTCTGGGACTTCTCCCATAGACAACGATTTCTCCGGTCGATTTTTGACCGGACCAATCAGAGAACAGAAGGCGGAGTTTTGAACGACGTCGACTGACGTCGTCAGTTAAAATGGCTGCCGCCACGAAGGAATTTTCAAAACAAGGTAAAAAACTATTATTTCTTTGCTGAGAAAAATATATTTCTTAGCTGACGTTATATCAGAAGTGTTCCTGAGCTTAACAGTTCCTAAATCAATTCACGAAATGGTCAAATCTGCTGGATTTAAATAGTTTCGGTTTGACATTTTCCAAACAGCCTCGGGTGCGCTACGAAAATAAATGATAAAAAATCTAATTTTATCTCAAATGTTTCATCTAGGCCAACAGTCAGTAAATTAGAGCCATATAATTACACACTGGTAGCAGAAAAAATATCCACCGAGTGGTTTCTGAGCTATTTATCTGATAGCCTGGACCTCACCAGGCTAAACTAACAAAACTCCGCCTTCTGTTCTCTGATTGGTCCGGTCAAAAATCGACCGGAGAAATCGATGTCTATGGGAGAAGTCTCAGACCCTAGTACAAAGCAAAGTGAAGGACAAGGGTCTGGTTTTAACCAGGCTACCACACCCCTGAAACAGAGCAAAACAACTCATGCTTTCCTCGTGACTTTATTGATGCCGTTTGCATGTGCATGTATCCATCACAGTTCAGGCCATATAAGCAGCACATTACTCCCTTCCACGCTCCAGTGGAGATTTCAATCTGCCATAATGGAACCCAGTGTCTGATTCAGTCAAGTTAACTGACACAAGGTTGCCACATTTTACAGCATAAATCCTCTGCTTCCCCCCACCTCTGCCTCATGTGCGCCGGTTTAGAGCTGATAAATAATAACAGAGATCAGACCAAACACATTTTTCTGTTTATACTCCAGACAGAATGTGGATGTTGGGCTCAGTGCATCAGGATGTAACGCAGGAGTAGAACTGCACAGTTAAAGCTTTGGATTTACAAACCAGATTCCAAAAAAGTTGGAACACTAAACAAATTGTGAACAAAAACTGAATGCAATGGTAAATGGGGCAGCACGGTGGCACAACTGGTAGAGCTGCTGCCTCTCAGCGAGAAGGTTGCCGGTTCAAATCCCGGTCCGGGGCCTTTCTGGGTGGAGTTTGCATGTTCTCCCCGTGCATGCGTGGGTTTCCTCCGGGTACTCCGGTTTCCTCCCACAGACCAAAAAACATGCTTGTTAGGCTGATTGGTGACTCTAAATTGACCCTAGGTGTGAGTGTGAGAGTGGATGGTTGTTTGGTGTGAGTGAGACAGGTCCCTCTTGTAAATGAGTCCCCGTGACTCAACGAGGCTAGCCTGTATAAATAAAGGTTGAATGAATGAAATGGAGCTTACTTATATAGAGCTTTTCAGCCCCCTATGAGGGACCCGAAAGCACTTCACAGTACCAGCCATCCACCCATTCATACACACAATCATACACCGTTAGTGGTAGGCGCCATGCAAGGCGCCAGCTAGTCCTACTGGGAGCAACTTGGGGTTAAGTGTGTAGTGGACCAGATCCCGGGTCACTAATACACTTTTTACATGTCTCCGAACTATATTTGAAGCACCTCTCACTCATTCCTGCAGAGAGACATTTTACCACTATTTTATTTTAATAATTTCAATCAAGACACAAATCAGAAAAGACTTCCTGTTAATTTGTGTTAATTCAGACTTAATTCACAGAATAACTTTGTCTTGCCCAGGGACACAATGAGGTTGGCAGTGACCGGGGATTGAACCCGGGACCTTCCAGTCCTGAGCCGGCTGCCCTGCCTCTACACCATCTCGGCCCGATATGCAATGATGTGGAGATGGCAAATGTCAATATTTTATTCGTAATAGAACAAAGATGACAGATCAAAAGTTTAATCTGAGAAAATGTAACATTTTAAGAAAAGGTAAAATTTTAAAGGAATTTTTTTTTATTCAAAATGTAACAGTGTCAACAAATCCCAAAAAAGTTGGGACAAGTAGCAATAAGTGGCTGGAAAAAGGAAATTGAGTATAACAAACACCTGGAAGACCAATTAACACTAATTAGGTCAAATGACAACATGATTGGGTATAAAAAGAGCTTCTCAGAGTGTCAGTGTCTCTCAGAAGCCAAGATGGTAAGAGGATCACCAATTCCACCATTGTTGCGCAGAAAGATAGTGCAGCAATACCAGAATGGTGTTACCCAGCGTAAAATAGCAAATACTTTTAAGTTATCCTCATCAACCGTGCATAACATCATCAAAAGATTCAGAGAATCTGGAAAAAATCGCTGTGTGTAAGGGTCAAGACTGTAAAACGAAAGTTACGAATGTAACTACGGTTCTATGAATCCCGGATGACCGCCAGAGGGCGGTGCTGAAAACACTGAATATTCCTTTCGAGCATGCGCTGTTCGAGTAATTATATCAACGACATCACACAGCAGCACGGTGGCACAACTGGTAGAGCTGCTGCCTCTCAGCGAGAAGGTTGCCGGTTCAAATCCCGGTCCGGGGCCTTTCTGGGTGGAGTTTGCATGTTCTCCCCGTGCATGCGTGGGTTTCCTCCGGGTACTCCGGTTTCCTCCCACAGACCAAAAAACATGCTTGTTAGGCTGATTGGTGACTCTAAATTGACCCTAGGTGTGAGTGTGAGAGTGGATGGTTGTTTGGTGTGAGTGAGACAGGTCCCTCTTGTAAATGAGTCCCCGTGACTCAACGAGGCTAGCCTGTATAAATAAAGGTTGAATGAATGAATGAATGAGTGTGACCAGATAAGCAATCAAGAGGCTACATAGCAGCGTTATCCGTTAATTCAGTCCTACAGAATATTCTTGCGGAAAGCAAGGATTCTGAGTGACAGAGAAGCTCTGGCGTTCATCCGGGATTCATAGAACCGTGGTTACATTTGTAACTTTTGTTCTATTTCATCCCTCTTGACCGCCAGAGGGCGGTGCTGAAAAAACTGAATGACTAGTATCAACAATGTCACAAGGAATCCCGAGCACATACCTCACTGAGGAAGCCCAGAGGACCCTTGCAGAAGAACCTGGCCGAGGGGATGAGGGGTGACCACGTCAACCCTGTAGAATCTGGTGAACGTGCTTGGGGAAGCCCATGATGTAGCAGCACATATTGCTTCCAGTGAGACCCCTCTCAGGGCAGCCCAGGAAGCGGAAACGCTCCTGGTAGAGTGTGCCTTCACGCCGACTGGCAGGGGATGATGCCCTGCTGCGTAGGCGTGGCAGATTACGTCCACGATCCAGTGGGAGAGGCGTTACTTGGAAAGAGGGTAGACCAGTCTAGGGCCCTCGTAACACAAACAGCTGGTCTGAGTGCCGTATAGCAGCAGTAGCTGCAACGTACTTCTCCGGTGCCCTCACTGGGCACAGAAATCCAGATCCCTCTCCAGGCACAGGTTGAAAACGTGCCAGCCTTAACGGTGGGTTACGGTGTGAGTGGATAAGACATTTGGTACAAAAGCAATGTTTGACCACAAGGTAACACCAGAGCCCTCAGGGCCCCACCTGAGACACGAGGGGCTGACTGAAAAGGCATGCAACTCACCAACCCTCTTTGCTGAAGCAATAGCCAGCAGAAAGGCTGTCTTGCATGAAAGCCACTTCAGGTCTACCTGCGTCAAGGGCTCGAAAGGAGGGTGACACAGAGCTTTGAGAACCAAGGACAGGTCCCAACTTGGTGCTTGAGTAACTTTCGGCGGGTGCAACCTGCGGGCACCACGTAGAAAGAGAGAGACCAGATTATGACTGCCCACAGTATGGTCATTGACGCCTGGGTTATTAGCCAATATCGCTGCTACATAGACTTTAAGCGTCGAAGGAGAGCGACCCTTACCAAGGAGAGACTGGAGAAACTCTAGAATAGTGGTTATTGCACAGGAAACTGGATCCTCATTGTGATCATCACACCATTGTGAAAACAGACGCCACCTGTTTTCGTATTGCTGACGAGTAGAAGGTGCCCTGGCGCCCAAGATGGTGCGTCCGACAGGGCTCGAAACTCTAGTCAGCTGTTGTCCTGGCCCTACAGCGGCCACACCCACAGTTGAAGACATTGAGGATTGGGGTGCCATGGCAGCCTAGCTGAGACAGCAAGCACCTCCTGGTCGGAAGACGCCACGGAACGTCCCGACATAAACTCTGCAGTAGTGGGAACCATGGTCATGCTGGCCAATATGGGGCCACCAATAGCAGTCTGTGACCCTCCGCTAGGACTCTGTGAACGGTTGGCCGAATCAGAGAAAGGGGTGGAAAGGCATAAAGAAGGACCCGTGGCCAAGGGTGAGCCAGCGCATCCCGGCCCAGCGCACCAGACGCCCCCGTATGGGAATACCATAGGGGACACTGGGTTGACTCCTCTGTCGCAAACAGGTCCCCCTCCGCTTGACCAAAACGGTCCCAGATCATCCACACTATGTTGCTGTGGAGCAACCACTCTCCCGGAGCAGACCCCTGGCGGGAGAGAAAATCTGCGACCTGATTGTGTCACCCTGGTAAGTATGACACCGCAAGGTGGACAGACAATTAGAGACCCATTCCAAGAGCACCCTGGACACATCGAGAAGCTGTGCTGAACTGGTGCCCCCTTAGTGGTTGATGTGGTGGACAACAGAGGTGTTGTCTGACCGAACAAGGACATGCCCCCCTTCCAGGTGGGGCGGGAAGTTCTTGAGTGCCAAATGCATTGCACACAGCTCTAGTATATTTATATGCCTGGAGCGGCCCCCTTGGCCCCAGTGGCCCTGAACCTCTTTGTGCTACCACACAGCGTCCCATCCTGTGGCTGACATCTGTCGTGACTACTTCCCTGTGACACACTACCACCCCATAGGGACACCCCTGGACAGATAATCGTCATCCTTCCATGGAGTCAAGGCATGAAGACATGGCCATGGCAGTGCAAGTTTGTGATGCCTGTGTAGCCTTGCATCCAGGTGAAAGTTGTTAAGCAATCTCTGCTAAGGGCGAAGAGACAGCAGGCCTAAGGGTACCACCCGAGTGACTGGTACAAGGAAGTAAGTTGAGGGGCAGCCTCTGGTTTGTCGCAGAAGGTTCACTGCCTTGATTGCACCCTTGGCCAGGAAGATAGAAAGCTCCTGGTCTAGTGCTTGGGCCTTCACCGGGTTGGTGATTACAGTCAGCTTGACCAGGTGTGAGATGTGATGCCGCCGTCAGAACTGTAGCCAGTAACCATGGGTCACAGTAGCAATCACCCATGCATCCACGGCGTGAGCAACCCAGACACTGAGCTGCTGGTGGAAGAAATATCCGACAGCCGGCTCCCTCCACGGCCTCTAGGGGGCCGTGTGTGTGTAGGGGAGACAGCCTGAGCCCCTGGTCCGAACCTACCCAGCTGGTTGGCAGATTGACTCACGAAAGGTCCTGTTGGGTCTCTGCTGGTCTACACGAAGGTAAGGACCCTGAGGCGGCCGAAATCTGGAGACAGCCGACGGGCGCCTCGGAGGTAGAGGGGGCATCGCCCTGCTAAGGGTTGAAAGCTGCCGCCTTGTATGTCGTGCTTGGACGGTCCGTTCGAGCGTTTCAAAGGCAGCTGGACCGAACAACTCTCCCGGCACCACCGGTAGATCACGGAGGGATCTATGACATGGCTCAGTCAAAGACGCATAACGTCCTGCATGGAGCAGTCACCTGATCCACTAACCGCACTCCGAGACGAAGAAAAGGAACCAGTCACTGACTGTTCCTGATCGTCCCCTAGAAAATGAGAGGCAGAGGCAGCGAAGGATAACACATCTTCCTCCGCAGCCAGCTCAGGCATGAGTGGGGAGTCCAGTTGCTTCCATTGGCTCAACACCCAGTTGGCGTGCTTGGAAAAAGCACTTAATTTCCGCTAATTCTGCGGACAGCCACTCCACTCTTGTGGAAAGACCCTGATCAGACTTGGCTCGCCTCTTCCCAAGAGGGGCCACAGAGACTGCAGCCTCAGTCCGGCGCGTCAAGCACCTGGGTGGAGTTTCCTATCCAGAAGGCAGGAGGTCACTGCTGAGCTCGGGGCAAAACCGGGCCAGTCGAGCCACTCTTACAGAATGAGGCATGAAGCTGCAGTTCATGCAGGTGTTCTCCGACAGGGCCTCCAGCAGATAGTCATGTCCCAGTCAGGCAAGACATTGATTTACGTCTGGAGCACGGACTCTCAATCTATGCAGCAGTGAGCACCGTCCATGCTCCCTACTGTAGGCAGTTTACTCAAGAGAAAAACTGCAGCATAGCAGAAGAGCTGGCACCACCAGCTACAAGCAAATCGTAAGACGGACAGGCAGAATTTGGGAGAGGGTGCGCGAATGCTAGCCTTCACCAAATAGAGAACAAGTTTGGCAAAAAATGAATTGGGAGAGGGTGCGCGAAGGCCAACCTTCACCAAGAGAGAACAAGTTTGGCGAAAAATGAATTGGGAAAGGGTGCGCAAACGCCAACCTTCACCAACAGAGAACAAGTTTGGCAAAAAATGAATTGGGAGAGGGTGCGTGAACACTAGCCTTCACCAACAAAGAACAAGTTTGGCGAAAAATGAATTGGGAGAGGGTGCGCAAACGCTAGCCTTCACCAACAGAAGTGAATTTGGGAGAGGGTGTGCGAACGCTAGCCTTCACCAATAGAGAACAAGTTTGGCAAAAAATGAATTGGGAGAGGGTGCGCGAATGCCAGCCTTCACCAATAGAGAACAAGTTTGTTAAAAAATGAATTGGGAGAGGGTGCGTGAACGCTAGCCTTCACCAACAGAGAACAAGTTTGGCAAAAAATGAACATGGAGAGGTGCGCGAACGCTAGCCTTCACCAACGGAAGTGAATTCGGGAGAGGGTGCGCAAACGCTAGCCTTCAGCAATAGAGAACAAGTTTGGCGAAAAATGTGTAGCCCACCTTTACCCTCTGTCTGTAGGTAAGGGCCTCCTAGATTCTTACATTTAGCTTTAGACTAAATGTTAACTACTCTTAATTGCTGAACTTTTAATACACACTGTGGTCATCTCACACACACTCTGTTTAACTATAAATAACCAAACCATAAGTAAAATATAAACTCAATTTACTGAACATGTTTTAAAGATTGAACAACTTATACAATATGACACAAAAATGGTATCTGTAGGCAGATTACTCACTGTAAAGCTTCAACTAAGTGAGGGGCCCACTCACCAGTCATACACAGACACCTGCTGGCTTATCTAACTCTAAAACATTGACGTTGCAGGCCTGAGCGATGCTTGGGAACGGTGAGGCCCAAAAACTTAATGGCCGCTTCACTCATTGAGCAAATAAATAAACCAAACAGTACCTGGTTTAGTAGTTCACTACAGACCCTGGTCCCAGTTCAGGCGAAGAGGAAATCCAAACCAAGATGGTGATGCAATCAGCTGTCTGCAGGTCCAGGTTTAACTTCAATGAGCAATGTAATCCAGAGGAACTCTTCTGGCAGTCCATAAACACTCCAGTTCTGACCAATCTTCACCTCCAGGCCGGAATGATGAAGATGCAGTCTCCCCAGCAAGCTGAACAAGCTACACTAGGTTTACTGTGCAGCATTCACTGAACTAGTGAATGCTAAATGTTTAATGTTAAACTGCCTCAAAGTGCAAAAACACAGCACTGTAGGACACACTTCAAGCTGAAATTGTCCCTTGTAGTCCCAAAAACCATCAAACAGGTCTCCACTGACAATCACTGTGTTAGCAACCAGGAAACTTATTTAATTAGTCCAAAATGCAGCACACCTGTCAACTCTGGTGTGCTTGGCTTTCATCAAGTTCAAAACCCTGACTGCTCACACTTCCTTTTGGCTTTTCACAATAAAGCAGAAATAAAATACAAGCAACAAAATGTTATGCTTTCTTGCTTTTAACTTACACTTGTGTATTTTAAACAGTGTTAAAGCATATTACAACATAAATAAATGAAATACAATTGTAGCTATATTTACAACATATTTAACTTAGGAGTTTTTAGACCTAAAATGATTGTCTGGGTTACACTCTCCCCCTTCTAAATGTCCAATGTCCTCATTGGTCCAACCAGTATATCTATGACAAGGTTTAAGTTTTACCAATGTGTATGGTAACACCTCTATGCACTATAGTAAGTGGTTGATCTCTAGATTTACCTGGTTGATCATAAGTAAGTCTGATGACAGGTTTAATTGTACGTCTGGGTCTAGATATTGTTTGTGCCAGTACTTCGTTGAATGGACTTGGTTGTCGTGCATCTTCTTCACTTGTGGCAAGTTCAGGCTCCGAGTCTGATTCAGAGGTACCAACTTGCTCACGGTCCTCTTCAACAGGATGTTCTCCTTCTGAGACATCGTCATTCACGCTCATGTCTCTGTCAATTTGTTCAGCTATGTCATGACTGCTTTCATTCCTCTCCTTGAGTATCTGTTCAAGGTATGTTCTGTAGGATCTTTGCGGTCTTGCATACTGAAACTCGGAAGACTCAGATGACAGTTCACTTTCCATTTCTGCTGAATGGTCTACAGGGATATGCTTGTTTACGAAGATTTCTTTGTGTATGTTCTGTAGGATCTTTGCGGTCTTGCATACTGAAACTCGGAAGACTCAGATGACAGTTCACTTTCCATTTCTGCTGAATGGTCTACAGGGATATGCTTGTTGCGAAGATTTCTTTGTGTAGGAGGCTTTTCCACTACATCTGGCATAGGGAACCTCACAAGATCTCCAACTGGTAAGAGATTATCTCTGTGCAGTGTTTTCACTTTTCCACTGCCATCTTGGAGTTTCAACTTGTACACTGGTAAGTTTGGCAGTTGCTCAAGTATGACATAGGGATTGTTATTCCAACGATTTTCAAGTTTGTGTTTTCCTTTCAAACCAAGGTTCTTTATCAAGACTCTGTCTCCTGGTTGAAGGTTCTGGAATCCCAATCTTTTGTCATAGGCTTTCTTGTTACGAAGGTGAGTCTTGTTCGAGACATCGATAGCCATTTTATAAGCCTTTTGCAGGTCTTCTTTCAGCTGTGTAACATAAGCTGAATGCTGGGTTACTCCTTTGTCGTCAGGGCAGGTACCAAAGCATAGATCAACAGGGAGTCTGGCTTCTCGCCCAAACATAAGGAAATATGGGGAGTAACCAGTGGAGTCGCATCTGGTACTGTTGTAAGCATGTACAAGAGGGACAACATGCTGGCTCCATTGACGTTTCTTTTCTTGATTCAAGGTACCTAACATTGACAGTAGGGTTCTATTAAACCGTTCTGGTTGAGGGTCACCCTGGGGATGATATGGTGTTGTCCGGGATTTCCGGATCCCCAACATTTGTAGAAGTTCTTTAATGAGTCTGGACTCAAAGTCTCTGCCTTGATCCGAATGAATACGTGAAGGCAAGCCGTAGTGAATAAAAAACTTTTCCACAAGAGTTTTGGCAACTGTAAGGGCTGTTTGATTTCTAGTAGGAAAAGCTTGGGCATACCTCGTAAAGTGGTCTGTTACTACAAGCACATTGCTTATTCCCTTTGAGTCGGGTTCCATAGAAAGGAAATCTATGCAGACAAGATCCATGGGGCCTGTACTCACAATCTGGTGTAGGGGTGCAGCTCTTTGACATGGTGTTTTCCTTAGAATGCACTTTCCACAGTTTTTGATGTACTGCTCCACGTGCATGGCCATTCTAGGCCAGAAGAACCTACTCCTGAGCATGTCGGTTGTTCTCTCCACTCCTAGGTGGCCAAGGTCATCATGCATTGACTTAAGCACGACTGTCCTGAACTCGGTTGGCAGTACTAGTTGGTTTGTTTTTGTTCCTGTATGACTAGTACTCACACGGTGTAGCAGTCCATCTTTCATGATTAGCTTTGCAATGTCTCTTTTCAAGGCTTTCATCTCAGGATTAGACTTCACATCTTCTGGCCATTTGCCAGAGTTCATGGCCTGCATGGTAGTCTTTATTACTGGGTCTTGACTTTGTGCTGTGATCAGCTCTTTTCGTGACATTTGACTTAAGGTGTTGAGCTCCATGCGTGTTGGGTAAGCATACACTTCAGGTATGCAGGCAGGAGAAGCTCCAAGTTGTTCAATGTATGTGGGTGAGTCTTTAAAAGAGTCCAAAGCCCCAACACGCTGGCAGATTGACTTAACACCAGAGTGTGAAATACTTTGCCACTCTGCATCATCTCTAAGTTCTATCCTGGATAACAGATCTGCATCTATATTGTTTCGTCCAGGCCTGTAGATTATATCAAAGTCGTACACAGACAGATCCGACAACCACCGATGTCCTGTTGCGTTGAGTTTAGCAGTGGTGAGGACATACGTAAGTGGGTTGTTGTCGGTGCGTACTGTGAAACGGGCTCCATATAAATAATCATGGAACTTTTCAACTATTGCCCACTTTAAGGATAGGAACTCCAATTGATGAATGGGATAGTTCCTTTCTGAGGGGCTTAGTTTGCGACTGGCGAACGCCACTGGTCTCAGCCCTTCTGGGTACTCTTGATAAAGGACAGCTCCAAGTCCACTTAGGCTTGCGTCAACATGCAACACGTATGGCTTGTTTGGGTCAGCAAAAGCCAATACTGGAGCGTTTGTGAGACAATATTTGATCTGTTCAAAAGCCTCAGTGCATGACTCATCCCATCTGTCTCCAAATGGTTCCCTCTCATCCAAGTAGGCATTTTTCTCTTTCTTTTTAGGACTTTTCCCTCGTTGTGTGGGGGCGTACCCCTTGGTAAGGTCTGTCAGAGGGCGAACTATTGACGAGTAGCTTTTGATAAATCGTCTATAGTATCCACAAAAACCTAAGAAGGATCGAAGGGTCTTTAGGTTGTGGGGTCTTGGCCAGTTGGTAACGGCTTCAATCTTTGTTGGGTCAGTAGCAATACCATCAGCTGAAACAAGGTGGCCAACATACTTGACTTTTGTCTGGCAGAACTGACATTTCTCAAGTGAAATCTTTAGGCCTACTTCCTGAAGTCGGTCAAGAGCTTTTAGCAACCTTTCCTCGTGTTCCTCTAAAGTTCGACCAAACACGATCAAATCATCCAAATACACAAGGACTTGCAGGAGGTTCATGTCACCGACGGCTTTCTCCATCAAGCGTTGGAATGTTGCAGGTGCTCCAGTGATTCCTTGTGGCATCCTTTCAAACTGGTAGAAGCCCAATGGACAGATAAAGGCAGTTTTTTCCTTGTCCTCCTCTTTCATGGCGATCTGATAGTACCCACTTCTCAGATCCAGAACAGAAAACCACTTGCTTCCTGAGAGGCAATCAAGTGCTTCATCAATGCGTGGCATGGTGTATTGGTCAGGTATGGTACGGCTATTCAGTGTACGGTAGTCTATACACATCCTAACATCTCCGTTCTTTTTTCTGACGACCACTATTGGAGATGCGTAAGGGCTTCTAGACTCTTTGATAATACCCGTTGCCAACAGCTTCTGAATGTGACGACGCACATCATCGATATCTGCAGGGGTAATGCGCCGGGAGCGTTCACGGAATGGTTTTGGATCCGACAGCCGAATGTTGTGCTCGACTCCCTTGGCTAATCCTACATCAAGTTCATCTAAGGAGAAGACTGCTGCTCTTTTGGCTAACTTGTGGCACAGTCTTGTCTTCCATTTTTCTGGGACTGGCGATTCTCCAAAGTTGATTTGACTGGTGTCAAAATATTTAGACTTGGAGTGGTGACTGGGCATGGTTGTAACAACGTCAGCAACAAAGATTTGCCCAATAATAGTGTCGACAGGTAAGTTTGCACTCTTTTTTGACTCATTTTGAATCATGATTGTACATTGATTGTTTGCAGTTGCACTGCTTGGTATTACCATTGGCTGGAGTAATACTTCTGCAGGCAGTGGACTGGTCACTGCAGCTTCTGCCATCAGGATTTCATTAGGAAGTGGCTGGTCCAGCATGATGGTACAGGTGGCTTTAACACTGCCACCGGGAGGTATGGTCAGAGATCCAGGGCCTTGCCATTTTACAAAGCCTACTCCATCGTCCTCTTCTGGTACTGATAGGAGAGTGCTTGTCTCTGTACTGGAACATGAGCTCTGAATGTCAAAAGTATGGACTGGGATACCTGGGGTGTCTCTACACAGCTGAGCCAAGCGTTTAGAAAGACTGGCTTTGGCATTGGTACCCACAATTACAGGTGTTTGGTCAGGACCTGGTGGATCGGGACAAATCAGGGCTAGAACAGACATGATTGTTGGGGCCCCAGCCACCTTCTTTGGGAACTCCATATCCACAACCACATAGCCTAGGTATGGGTAGCTAGAGTCACTTAGTCCCCATATGTCAAGCTTATTCACTGAATGGATGGGTGTATTTGACAGGTACTTTCTGTACCAGGACTCAAAAATTATGCTAACACGGGAACCACTGTCCAAAAGTGCATCACATAAATACCATACCCATACCATACCAACTTTATTTATAGAGCACTTTATGCACCCAACAGGACCAAAGTGCTGTACACACAATCACAAAATACAATACAATCATAAAATGGAAGGGACTAAAAACAGTACTAAAATAATAAATTATGAATACAATAAAACAATAAAACAAAGTTAAAACATCTCAGATTGTATCAAAAGCCAAAGAAAAAAGATGGGTTTTAAGAAGAGACTTAAAAACAGCAAGTGAAGAGGCCTGTCTAATGTCTAATGGGAGGTCATTCCAGAGCTTAGGAGCTACCACAGAGAAAGCACGGTCCCCTCTAAGCTTGCGCTTTGTCCTCGGTACCCTCAGAAGCAACTGGTCAGCTGACCTGAGCGAACGAGAGGGTGTGTAGTAATGCAGCAGCTCTGACAGGTATGGAGGGGCATGGCCATTTAGAGCTTTAAAAGTAAATAAAAGTATTTTAAAATGAATCCTGTAACGCACCGGTAACCAGTGCAAAGATGCCAAAACAGGGGAAATGTGATCAAATTTTCGTGTACCTGTTAAGAGTCGTGCAGCTGCATTTTGAACCCTCTGAAGCTGGGAAGTACACAGATCACTAATACCAACATAAAGTGAATTACAGTAATCCAGCCGTGTGGTCACAAATGCATGGATTGCTGTTTCAAAGTGCTGTCTAGGAAGGATGGCTTTTACTTTGGCTAGCTGCCTCAAATGAAAAAAGCTGGATTTTACAACTGCTTTAATCTGAGACTCCAGCCTAAGACCAGCATCCAGCTTGACCCCTAGATTTGTAACAACTGGCCGGACATACTGAGCCAAGGAGCAATCGGACAGAGAGTCTTCAGTCGAATTACCAAAAATCACCACCTCTGTTTTGTCTTCGTTAAGTTTTAAGAAGTTTAGGGCCATCCAGGCCTTCAAATCTTCCAAACATAGGAACAGAGACCGAAGAGAGGCTGAGTCTGCTTTCTTTAAAGGTACGTAGATCTGTGTGTCATCTGCATAACAATGAAAAGCAATCCCGTATTTCCTAAAAACAGAACCAAGCGGAAGGATGTACAACAAAAATAAAAGAGGGCCCAAAACTGAGCCCTGCGGAACACCACATGAGAGTGGAGCAGAGGAGGACCTATGTCCATCAAGACAGACACAAAAAGTACGCTTCATTCACTTTCAATGGCTCAACTGAGAGTGGACCTATCAGGCCTTCAGGTATGCCTATAGGTTCAATCAAATCTACAGCATTTTTTCTCACTGTGCAGTCAGGATCAGTAAGGGGTGTGGCTGCAGCATTGGGCTGTGGGCTATTGGTCTTGGCTTTCTTGAGGGCATGGAGCAGTCTCTGAATAACTTTGCGTTGGTTTTCAGGTCTGTTGCATTTTCCTACCATATGACCATTTTCACCACAACGGTAGCAAAAGCGTTCTTCGCTCTCTGTTGGGGACCTAGCTGGTGGACTAACCACCCTTGCAACCTGTGGAGCTGCATGTTGGCGTTGTGGAGTTTTTGAGTTCACTTTTTGCTGTAAGTGCTTGACTTGTTTTTTTAGTGCTGTTACTTCAGGATTAAAGCTTGTTGCTGTATCAGTGTTAGCTGAATGTTGTTCAGTAACTTGCACTTTAGGGCGAGGTTGAGTGGTAAGGGCTGCAAACATCGCCTTGACTTCCTTTATTTCTGCTTGCAAATTTTGTATTTCTGACTGTTTGTTCTCTGCTTGGACTTTGGTGTGGATGGTATGGACTGACTGATTGAGCTTTACCTTAGAAGATTCATACTCCTCCTCTGTTCTGATTTCTTTTAACAGCTCCAGGAAGGTAGGGGGTTGAGTTCTCCTTTCTCTTAATCTGAGTTGCAACAACATTAGGTCAGCATTTATGGCCCCTTTAAGTAGCTGATCGACTCTAGCTGTGTCCATTTTGCTGGCTGGCAAGCCACCTCGTTGTACGACTTTAGTCAATGCACGCTCAAGCCTCCTGAGGAAGTCCGACAGCTTTTCACCAAGTTGTTGCTGTAAAAGCCTGAAAGAGAAATACAGGTCTTCACCAGACTCTGCTAATCCAAAAGCACTTTCAAGAGCCTCCAAGCACTTTAATGGAGTAGCATCAGGATCTGTTAGGCGTATTGCTTTAATTACTTCCAGAGCTGGGGCCTCATGTACAAAGACTTGCGTGGATTTCTTACTGAAAAGTGACGTACGGTCAAATCCAAAAAAGTGTCTACGCACAAAAAAATCCAGATTTATCAAACTGTGCGTACACCGGTATCCACGCACATTCCTTTTGTACATCACAATCAACGTGGAATTGAGCGCACATGAGAGAGTGGCCGACTCCGCCTTTGACACGCCTCCGTATAAATATGCAAAGTCATTTAAATATGCCATGCACGACAGGAATGTCGTCTCTGCTCCATTGCAAATCATGTCGGAACGTGGAAAAAAGAGGAACTTCACGGACTGTGAACAGGAATCACTTCTGAGTGAGGCAGAGAAGCACGGAAAAAGGCTTTATTTGGCACGCTCAGCGCAAAACAAACCATCCACTTTTAAATAAGAAGTTGACCAAGCTGCTCTTACATGCCTGTATAGGTTAGTGGTGAGCGCGCACGCCCTTCGTCCCAAAGGTCGTGAGATCGACTCCCGCATGGTACAACGTTTTTTTTATTTTGTTTATTCCAGATTCAAAGAACACAGGAAAACTATTTAATGAAACAACAAGAAATAGAACAATACATGAAATGAAAGGAAGCAGACGATTTCTTGTTTTGTAATTAGTTTTCATGTGTATTTAAATCTGGAAGGAAAAAAAAAAAGAAAAACGTTGTACCATGCGAGATTCGAACTCATGACCTTTGGAACTAAAGGCAAGCACGCTACACACTGACCTAAACGTAGGCATATTGGTACAGCTTGGTTAACTTCTTATTTAAAGAAATCACATCTCATTGTTGTCAATATAGTTGCCACTATTTGGCGCATGCTTTTATATCCACTCATCTAATTGCGTCCATGTGGATGTAATAATCGTTAATCATGTGTGTTTGGTGGGATTAATGATTGTTTTCACATCATGGACACAGTTTCTCAGAATCACCTGTAAGTGTCGCCAAAGGAACAAAGACCACAGAAACGTGCGTACGCCAACAGGGGAGCTTGCGTGGAGGTGCGCAGATATTCACGTTCAGTTCAGTTTTGATACATACGGGGTTTTGCGTGGAAAGTGACGTGCGCACGGTTTTTGTGCGTGCGCACGGTTGATACATGAGGCCCCTGGTCCTTTTAAACTCTCCATTATCCTCCTCCTTTTGTCTTTATCAGAACCTTCAGTTTCCTCAACCATCAGGTAAGCTTGCTCTAGCCAATGGTCAAACTGTTCTTCTCCAGCTGGAGTGGGTACAGTACCTGAAAAGACACGCAGGCGTCGAAACCCTCCACTCTCTGCAGCAGGTTTGTTTACTTTGTCTATTAAATCAGCAACAGCACGAACAAGTGACTCTTCAGGAGATGGAGCAGGTTGTGGCTCAGTGAACAGAGCTTGTACATCATTCAGTGTTTTTCCCTCTGCCTGTAAGAGTGCGTTCAGTTTAACATCAAAGTCATCCTGAGGACTTGGCTTCCTAAAGGCAGTAATAATTGGCCAGGCTGCCAATCCTGTTGGTGCCATCACTTCCGGTGGAACATTTTCTATCGTCACTTTCTCTCGGCATTCACAAAGTACGAGCACCTCATTGTCTGTGTCATGACAAATCCGTCCTCTTACTCGTACTCGACCCAGACACTTGATAGTTTGCATTGTCTCTTCAATAACTGCTATTTCAGTGTTTTCAGGGACCACTGTCAAAAGGGTATGACTCTCATCAAGTCCTTCTCCACGACACCACTTCTTCAGCTTGTTAATTAGTGTGCTTGCCATGGTACAGGTGCGTAAATGTGAATGTAGAAATGTAAAGAGCAGCAAATAGAGTAAAACTGAACAGGTTTAGAAAAGCTAAGCTAAATGTTCAGTCTCCCAGCAGTGCCTCCATTTATGTAGCCCACCTTTACCCTCTGTCTGTAGGTAAGGGCCTCCTAGATTCTTATATTTAGCATTAGACTAAATGTTAACTACTCTTAATTGCTGAACTTTTAATACACACTGTGGTCATCTCACACACACTCTGTTTAACTATAAATAACCAAACCATAAGTAAAATATAAACTCAATTTACTGAACATGTTTTAAAGATTGAACAACTTATACAATATGACACAAAAACGGTATCTGTAGGCAGATTACTCACTGTAAAGCTTCAACTTAAGGCCGAGATACACTGAAGCAGACTCCGTATACGCGCGTATACGCGCGTATACGGAGCCGCTGCTACACTCGGCTTTCGTTCTCGCGTAGATTCTCGTGTTTTCGCTCCAAATTCTACGTCATTTCCTCCGTACCGTCACTTCCGATCGTCACTTCCGCTAGTTTTTCGCTCCACGGAGAGGACTCAACTGAGCTCGCTGATTGGTCACTTTGACACGCCTACTGAAATGATTGACAGATTTCAGTCAGCTCAAAGTGAAACCTATCGTGAGCAGCTCGCTCAGACTTCTGCGGTGTTCTGATACGGTCTTTCTACTATATATGTTATAAAAAGTTCTCTCAGAAATAAAAATAATAACAGGGAGTGCTTTTCCTGCAGCCCCCAGCCCACCAGGGAATATATAAAACATCGCGCACCCAGGTAGGACCTGAATTCATTCATTTCATTCATCGAGTGAACGGAGGAAGAAGCGGTTACTTGACTTTAGGCAAAAAAACAAAAGAAAAGGCCCGATCAGTGATAAAAAAGAGGAATTTAAAACAGTCCGGCGCCGGGGAAGTTTAGGTCAGACACCGCGCATCGCGTATGCGAATCGCGTATGCGTAGTAAAAAAATACTTTTGCGCGTACTTGCCCTGAGGGGCTACGCGGGGCTACGCTGCGTACGGGGGCGTACGTACGCTGCGTATTGGCGTATCGTGAGGACGCTCGAGTGTATCTCGCCCTTAAGTGAGGGGCCCACTCACCAATCACACACATACACCTGCTGGCTTATCTAACTCTAAAACATTGACGTTGCAGGCCTGAGCGATGCTTGGGAACGGTGAGGCCCAAAAACTTAATGGCCGCTTCACTCATTGAGCAAATAAATAAACCAAACAGTACCTGGTTTAGTAGTTCACTACAGACCCTGGTCCCAGTTCAGGCGAAGAGGAAATCCAAACCAAGATGGTGATGCAATCAGCTGTCTGCAGGTCCAGGTTTAACTTCAATGAGCAATGTAATCCAGAGGAACTCTTCTGGCAGTCCATAAACACTCCAGTTCTGACCAATCTTCACCTCCAGGCCGGAATGATGAAGATGCAGTCTCCCCAGCAAGCTGAACAAGCTACACTAGGTTTACTGTGCAGCATTCACTGAACTAGTGAATGCTAAATGTTTAATGTTAAACTGCCTCAAAGTGCAAAAACACAGAACTGTAGGACACACTTCAAGCTGAAATTGTCCCTTGTAGTCCCAAAACCATCAAACAGGTCTCCACTGACAATCACTGTGTTAGCAACCAGGAAACTTATTTAATTAGTCCAAAATGCAGCACACCTGTCAACTCTGGTGTGCTTGGCTTTCATCAAGTTCAAAACCCTGACTGCTCACACTTCCTTTTGGCTTTTCACAATAAAGCAGAAATAAAATACAAGCAACAAAATGTTATGCTTTCTTGCTTTTAACTTACACTTGTGTATTTTAAACAGTGTTAAAGCATATTACAACATAAATAAATGAAATACAATTGTAGCTATATTTACAACATATTTAACTTAGGAGTTTTTAGACCTAAAATGATTGTCTGGGTTACACAAATAAAAACAATCTATTTCTTGACAGATAGTGAATCCCTGGGAGACTTTTTTTAGAGTTGCTGGCTCTATAAACCGGTCAGAATCAGGTCATAATCCCATTACAATCCGTCTCTGAGCAGATCAAAACCCAGGGTCACTATCTAGATAAAATATTTCAATCAACTCCCCCTGGTTTTGAGGGACCCAGAAGGTTTCCTCACAAACCTTCCAGTTCAAGACCACCGGAATTGCAAGCAATTAATTAATTAATTTTCTCTATGTGCTTGAATGTAAACTATCCCTATGTGTGTGCGGAGGATGCCATCCAGCGGTAGACTTGTGACCTGCCCAGCTCAGGTCAAATGCCTGCCCCAAATCAGGCATATTGCCAGTGGCTCTGGCACCCCCCTAATGAGATGCATGGCATTATGAAAATATTCATAACACTGACTATATCAGTACTAAAAATATCTGATTTAAAGATTGCAAAGAGCATTCTAAGCAAGAAAGCGTTCTGATCTAAGAAATGTTTATCAGTTGTAGACCATGATTTTCTCTCTTTGACTCTTCAAGGTGGTCCTCCCCCAGGCATGGTCCATCTGGAAAGGAGAAGACTTGGTGCCTCTTTCCTTCCAATCATGCAATACATGCAGGAGTTCTGCCCTGCACCCTGCCTCTCTCTCTCTCTCTCTCTCTCTCTCTCTCTCTCTCTCTCTCTCTCTCTCTCTCTC
>JBBPBX010058638.1:10787-22034 GCA_038048925.1 Garcialebias charrua | reverse complement strand
GCCTTTTACGGCAGGGGGCGTCACCCCGCCAGAGGTACCGCCTTTTAGGTACTTAAGCGACTGACGCCCCTCCAACTGTCTCCAAAATTGCACTTCACCGAGCTTTCAGCATTGAAAAGGGCCAGCTATGTTGCACCTCGTTCCCTTCCTTCAGGGAACATGAGTTATGGTGCATAACTTTCAGTTCCCTTTCAGTTCGGTCTCTCGGTGCAACATACTTGCTATGGGAACGTAATTCATTCACGCCCTTGAAATGCTCAGTAAAATGCCTGTTAGTGTGAACGCCTGCCCTTGACCAGAAGGCATCTCAAAGCTACTTTCTATTGTGTATTAGAAAGAACAGCCTGAGTGACATCACACGCAGTAACATCCAAACTGTAGTACTTTGCAAAAGTGTTTAAAGAGCTCCAGTTCGCAGCAGCACAAATGTCTGCAACTGACACGCCCTTGAACAATGACCAGGAAGTGGCCAAGCCCCTGGTTGAGTGAGCATGGACTCCAGGGGGCACTTGTTGACCTTTGCTACCGTATGCCCTCTTAATGGCCTCCGTCACCCAATGTGAGAGGCGCTGTCTTGATAGGGCCTTTCCTGTAGCAGGTGCGGCAAAGCAGACGAACAGTTGGTTTGTTTTCCTCCATTCGGCTGTTCTCTGCATGTAGGTGCGTAAAGCCCTCACTGGGCAGAGAGCCTGTAGCCTTTCCTGTTCCTGAGTGAGGACAGGAGCAGGTGGAAAGGAGGAGAGATCAAAGTCCAGACTCCTATGGTTCAGAGTCAAGACCTTGGGAGTGTATGCGGGATTAGGCCTTAGTGTGACCTTTGACCCGTCAGGGGCGAATCTGGTACACATTGGGTGTACAGACAATGCATGGAGGTCACCCACGCGTTTCGCCGAGCAAAGAGCCAGGAGAAGAGCAGTTTTATAAGATAGAAGATCTATCTTAATTTCGCTCAGAGGCTCAAATGGTGGGTCGCAAAGAGCCCCCAAGACCAGGCCAAGATCCCAACCAGGGGTCAAGGTCCTGCTGGGTGGCTTGGTTTGAAGCACACCTTTCATATATCTCATTATGATTGGGTGTGCTCCAGGAGTCCTGTGTCCCCAGCCCTCGTGACAGGCAGAGATAGCTGCAAGGAATACTTTAATCGTTGAATAAGAACGACCCTTTTCCAGTAAATCCTGAAGGAAAGTTTGTAGTTGAGCCAGGTCGCAAGCATAAGAAATGATATTTCTTTCTGATCACCAGGCTTCGAAGATGCGCCACTTTTGTGCGTATAGAGACTGTGTTGATCCGGCATGGGCATTTTGTATAGTTGTCACCACGTTCTCAGGCAGACCCGACGCCATCAGCCTGTCTTTTTCAGCTAACAGGCTGGAAGTAATTCCAGACCCTGGCCTAAACAGCTGGGCTATGACTTCCTGTGTGAGACTTTGAGGGTCCATCAGGTTGGGGAGCGGGCCTCCACGTTGATGTGTTAACAGACTTCCCTGATCGAGTCTCCTCGAAGACAGATGGAGTCTATTAATTTTATTAGAATGAGTTAGGACAGGAAAGCTACTGTTTCCCTCCACAACAGGATTTATTGGGTTGAGGGACTGCTGCTTCTGTAAACGAGCAGACTTCCTGATTCCAATTGTTGTCCCCACAGGTGGGATACTGTGTGGGGACAAGGTTGATGCAGCTTTGTGAGGAAAATCACGTGCTGCTCTTCCACCGCTCGAGCGTTGCGTGTCCTTCATGAATAATAAAGGAGCAGCAGCAACGTGTGAACGTGGGGATGGTCCTTTGTGACTGGCAGACTCAAGATAATTTGTTGATAAGGAGCCCAGTTTCCTTTCAAAATCAGGAGGAAAATTCTGGTTCAACTCCGATCCTTTTACACGCACAGTAACGTGATCACAGCCACTGCTTTGAGGGTGTGAAAAATGTGTCTGCCTTGGGGCATCCGACGTGCTCTCCTGTGGTGCGAACCTGTCACATGGTCGTCTGGTTAGTGTATTAGCCAGCCCCTTGCTCATAATAGAGCGGGGGCTGGGACACGTGCCCTTTCCTACCTGTCTCTGCGAGAGGTGTAGGGTCTGTTCGCAGATGCCTCTGGGTCTGTCTTCTGTGGACAGGTCCAGAGGCACCTTGCTGGGGCTTATTGAATAGGCTGTCACCCCATGAGCCGTGAGGGAGGGGGATGTGGCCTCGCCCTTTATGACGGCCGACAGGTCAGAGGCCTGTACTGTTGACGTTATTTGTGTTGGTGTGTTTTTTTTCCCAATAAAACAGGGATATGCTGTTTTATGAGTTTTAGCAACGACATACATGATTTGATGTCACTCAGAGCAGGGAGAACATGGTTTGTGCATGCAACAGAGTTATCAGCCATTTGTACTTTGCTACAAATAAAGTCTGAACAAGGTGCGAACACTCCTGTTACCGCGTGGGCGGGAGGTTGTCTAAAATGTAAACGTGGGCCTGGTTCATCAGGCACGTTTTTGACGAGTGTCCCGGTTCGCCGAGGAGGCCCTATGCCTGCTCGCTTGGCGTGGGACAAACCTATTTTTAGTCCATGCGTGCTCGGAGCGAGGTTGGTTCGGCGGGGGTCTCTGCCGAGGCTCCTTCTCGTATGCTGTCCGCTTCTGCGGTGGCTCACGCGTCGTCGAGCGGTGCCGCAGCTGTGCAGGTCTGCCTCCAGCGGGCTCTCTGAGGGGGTGGGGGGGGGCGAAACTCTGACGAGGAATGCCCACCCTGAGGGCTTCAGCATGCCTGCGCCTTTGGTCCAGCTTGGTTTGGATTTGCTCCAAAGTCTGGCCAAAAAGTCCCTCCGCTTCTATTGAATGGTGGAGAAAAGGCACCTTTTGTCCCTCCGGTAAATCCGTCAACATCATCCACAGGTGGCGGAGCGCGCTGACCACTTCCGCCATACTTCTGCCTTGAGCCACAGCAGCTGTCCCCATTATACGGAGAACAAAGTCTGTAGCTCTGCGGGCTTCGTCCAGTAATTCGGCAGCAGCTTGCTTATCCGAGGTTTCCTGCAGTTGTTGGAGTTTTTCTGCGAGGTAAGCCTGCATCATCGCTGACGCGTTCATGGCGCGCGCCGCGAGTCCTTGAGCTCTGTAGCACTTCTCGAGAAGCGACGCTGAGGCTCTGCAAGCTTTGCTGGGGAGAGTCGGCTTTGTTCCTGATGATCTGGGAGCTAGGTGGGACGCTAGCGTGTCCTCAATCTGAGGTGCATTAGCTATTCCCACCTGATCCATGCCCTCCACGTCGAGGAATTGTGAGAGAGGGAGGAGCATGGGCGCTCGTGGCTGAGGCCAGGTGCGGGTCAGTTCCGTGAGGAAGTCTGGGAACACGGGCATCCTTTGCCTTGTTGCAGCCTGTTGTTTTGAATAAAAATAGTTCCCCGCCAACCTCGTGACCTGTTGGCGAGGTGGGGGTTCCGGCCAGAGGATGTTCAACACGTCCGTTGCTCTGTGGCACAGGTCGAACAGAGCCGGGATGGAGAAGTCCGTTTCAGGGAGCGCAGGTATCTGGGTCCTGGGGAGGTCCTCTCCTGGATCCTCGATCTCGAGATCTGGTTCCTCCGCTGAAAATTCACCCGAGGCTGAGATGGAGATCTCGTCTTCATTCATCATGCCTCTGGTGTCGAACTCGACCGTTAGGTCCACCTTGGGAGCAAGCGGGTCAGGGCTGTCGCCCCATTCGATGCGCGTGCTGTCGTGTAGAGCCATGTGTTCGAGCTCTGGGGTCGGAGTGAGGGTCTCCGTGGTGTCTGGGTCCTGTGGACCAGCTGAGCCTTAGCCACGAGGTCCACCCGATGCCGTAGCACCGCATCCAACATCTGGCTGCAGTGTGGGCAAGAATCGGGCACGTCCAGACCTTGTATACCCAGGCAGACTGGACAGGCCTCATGGGTGTCCGTCGCTGCGAGAGCAAATCCACAGCCACTGGGACAGGCGCGCGAGGTTGGGCTCGCCGTCCCGCTGGTTTTCCTTTGAAGTTTTGTCTTTCGCTTTCCCTTCTCCGGAGGCATGTCCGAGAAAAGGCGAGCGAGACCTTCCAGAATCCTTTTTCGTCGTTGTTCAAGTGTCTCCTCTGTCGTGTCGCTTTCGCTGGCTAGCCCGCTAAGAATGTTAGCCGGGGTAGCGGTTGTGGCGTAGTTATAACGCCGTTGAGCGAAGCAACCTGTAGAGAGAGGAGAGAAAAAAACTTTGAGGTTATAGAAATGTGCTGGGCTAGCTTTCGCTAGTCCAGCAGTACGCAGGGAAAAATTCTCTGTGCGCTCTGTGCAGGGAGCGAGCTCACCTCAAGTTGAGCGATGGAGCAGCAGAGAAGTCCCGCGAAGAGAGGTAGTTCAGGTTTTTGCGAGGTGAAGGGCAAAAAGAGACAGTTGGAGGGGCGTCAGTCGCCTAAGTACCTAAAGGGCGGTACCTCTGGCGCGGGGTGACGCCCCCTGCCATAAAAGGAGTGAATGTATTCCTTCAGGTAATCGCGCGGGGGCGCAATTCCCATAGCAAGTATGTTGCACAGAGAGACCGAACTGAAAGGGAACCAAGCCTCTTTTTAAAGCCTCAAATCATCTCATATATCTGCCTTGTCACATCAAACTTACATTTCTCTGCAGGCTCAGCTCTTGAAATCCATATTTTGATCAATACTGTACTGTGCAACGGAAAGCTCAAACTGGCTATCATCAAAGTGATTTTCCGAGCATTTGTTGCAAAAATTCAAATTAATAAACACATATTACTTCCTAATTCCATTGTGCGCTGCAAGAAACAAATAAATTACTGTAACTTTGTGTTTTTTTGTTGTTGTCATTGCTCAATCAGAAAAGTGTCAGACAGCTACAAATAATTTCAGCTATGGGTTAAGGCTGCTGTTCACAGCTTGAGGTGTGAAGTGGTGCATTTACCAATTATTGCCTACTATTTCAAGAAAGTCATTGCATAAATTTTAATGACAACCTCATTTCCTGTTGCAGTTTAACACTGACGAACACTCGTTGGAACACAGCTTATTTCATATGCAGTTTGGTATTTGCCAAACTCTTTGACATTTGACACAAAATGTGAGTCTTCAGTGTTGGAGTCAGCTGCAAACAAATAATCCATGACAGTTTTTATTTTTTATTTTTATACATTTAAACCCTGAATGTGATCATGAGGTTCTTTAGGAATCACAAGCAGCTGAAAACAAACAAATGAACGTCTGACAAACTTTCTTTTCATAATTTAACACAAACAAAACTATAAACAGGAAACATATTTTTGCAACAGGCTGAAGGTAACAATGCGCCTAAAGATTAATTTGAATACATTTATGTTTAGAGTTTGTTCCTTCCTGTATGCGTTGAAACAATGGCTCACTTGTCTAGATTTAAATATTTTCATGCTTTATGAATAAAATATGGGGTTCCTTAACGCTTGTATTGTTTATAATAAAGGAAATCAACCATTAATTACTGGTTTGGTGAAGGTTGAAGCTTTGATGTGCCCATCTTTTGTGCAATTTGATCAAATCAAAGTAAAACAAATTTGTACTAACTCTCTTGAAAACTGCCGTCACAATGAACAGTCCAAAATGAGGAATAAATTCAACTTTAATTGTGAATTTTACGTTTTCGAAATGTTTCCCACAACAATAAAGGTTTAAACTGAATTTAACCAAGTCATAGAAGAAACAGGTAAAGTTCCAGATGTTTAGTTTTAGTTTATGATTGATGTAAATTGCTGCATTAATCATGTTTTTGTCGTGGTAACCATGTTAATTATCTGAACACCATCATGACAAGGCATGTGACTGGGCTGGATGCACTTCTTCAAAATAAATGAGCAATTACAGTCAAGATTACACATTTTTCAAAAGAAGTGAGGTTTAAAACCTCCTTTAGCCAACTCAACACTGTCCGCCTGTTTCTACCAGCAGTAACATGATCCCTCATCCCACCGGCAAAATTAATGTTTGAGCGTATTTTTAATGGCCGTACTTTGAGCCAAGCTTCTTGAAATTATACTAGTGCTACCAGAGCTTGTGAAATGATTTCAGAGCTATAAAAGAAGTCTTATGTTCAACCACCTCCACTATGATTAAGAGCTCCATTCACCAAGCTATGTGTGTCAAGGAGAAGCCTTGTTTTTGAACATTAAGTGGATTAATTCCTCAATTTTAGAGAAACTTCTTTTAAAGGGGACCACATATTCAAAGTTCACTTTTCAATGGTTTTTTTTACTCAACTTTGGGTATGTACTTCATAAAAAAACTGTCCTAGGGCCAAAGAAATGCACCCATATTTACTCTAAGTAGATTTATTTGTCTGGGATATACATCTCGTTTTTAAATCCTGCGGCCGGCTTGTGACGTCACAAGCCGCAGCCACAACCCACCCCAAACCTGAGTCTAGCTCCTCACCTGATTCCTGCATTCATCTAATCTTTTGTTTAAATGTTCTTAATTTCATGTGTACAGCACTTTGTTGCAGCTGTGGTTGTTTTAAATGGCTTTATAAATAAAGTATAATTGTTATTTTTACGTTTTAGTTCAATTTTTAGCGTATTAGCGATTGCTCCCAACGAGCAGCCGGCAGACGTAAAACGAGCAAACCGCCGGCGAAGGGACCATCTGTGGGCGTGAGCTGCTGGGAGCTGCTAGCTTTTGAGGACCGAGGGTCCGGTCAGAGGTTGCCTCATACGGATAAATTAACTGGAGACACTCGGTGAACTTTGTGTGTGTCTGGACTGGAGCAGCGATCGCTCCCAAAAGCGCCGCATGCAACGAGCGGAGCTGCGGGTGCCGGAGGAGGAAGAGCTATCTTTAGCCTCGGAGGTGGGCTAATGCTAAAAGGAGCTGCAAATGGCGGCGCGCGCAGACGGCTTTCGGTAAGTTATCTTAAGCTAGCACTAACAGTAAGTCAAATGAGTAATAAAAAAAGAGCTAATTTTAAAACAACAACATATTAGAGATACTGGCTGTTTCAGAGGGCGGAGTAAATGTAAACAGATTTTTGTAGGGCGTGGCATTCAGAGCTCATTATCATAAACCGGTCGTTTAGAACGGAAGTCAGAAAATGCATAACTAGAAAGGGGATATTTTATTATCTAAGAATTATTTTGTGCATTAAATTGAATGAACAAGGTCTGGATAGCCCACAGACATACCATAAAAATTTATAAAACCAATATGTGGTCTCCTTTAAGAATGCAAAAAAATAAAGTGCATGAGTTTAGAAAATTTTTAGTGTTATGAACTTTACAAGTAGTGCCTAAAATAGACATGTGGATGATTTGGTTTTGAGTGACTTTTTATTTTGGAAGGCTGTGAAGGTGTGTTCTGCTATGAATTTTGTCAAAATAAAAGTCTGATTAAAACTAATCAAAGCCAACTTGAAGGGAGTACATACACTATGATCTGTGTTCAGTTTGCCTCTTTTGAACAGCTGGCACAGAAGTTTAACATCCACAGTCACAGTTCTTCAGATATCTGAAGCTGAGACATTTTGTGAGGCCTAATCCTGATTGTTTTCCTTTGTACCCTCTAAACAATTCAGTTCAATTCAAATTCGATTCAAAAATACCGTATTAATACCAAAGAGAAATTAGTTGTTGTTGTAGCTCATCCTGGTTTCATTAGAGTTCTAGATGCTGATGGCTTTGGGCAGGAAGGATCTCCTATAGCAGTACGTCCCACAGCAGGTCCAAGGAAACTGGCTGCAGATGCCGATCCGTCCACCCAGACCCAGCAGACCTCTCGGTCCACTTGGGCAGCAGGATCGCCTGAATGCCTGGCAGAACTCCTCCCTGAGCGATGGCCATTTCTTCAAGCCACCTGCCGAGCCCCTCGTCGCCACGTACTTAACTGAAGGGGGCCGGGGGCCGATTTTCAGTCCTCCCACCGTGTTTCCCGCTACCTCCAAGACCTCAGCAGTCACGCACTCAAGCACAGCCTTCAGGTAGACGGTAATGCATCCACGACACCTCCTTTTTAATTCATTTGGGATTTGGAGCTGTAGTTGAGGGCTTATCTGAGCTTTTGAGATGTTAACACTAGAAGTCCCAGGATTTTCGACCTCCCCCCAGAAGTCCTGAAAGAGGGTCAAAAGACCCTTAGTCCAAACCAACCATTAGTGGGCCATTAACTGCCTTTTGTTATAAATATGCGTGCACACAACTCAGACACCCCCACCACACCAAACTGCACAGACTGCATTCCAATGTTTCCACCAGGTAAGTAAGACTCTGCTTGCACTTCCCCCCTTAGTCAGAAGAGAGGCCCTGACCTGAATTCACACATAACAGACCCTGAAGTTATCTCACAGTTGAACATTTTGGGACATCCACTGAACGGAAAGCTTTGTCTGCTCCAGAACAATTTTATGCATAAAATTGTCTTATTCTGCTGTGCTGACTATCCTGTAACTTTGATGTTCTGTCAAATAAATTATTTTGCTTACAAGTACTGTCTCTCTCCTTGTCCTTGGCACATGTATATACGGTGCGTGCCGGCACATGCAGGTGGCCCATTGCTGTGTTCTAAAACATGCTTGACCTATTGTTGTCCGTCACCTGACGGACCGACACAGGTCACATGACATGAAGTCAACTGACGGACCGACATAGGTCACACGACATGAGGTCAACTGACGGACCGACACAGGTCACATGACCTGAGGTCAACTGACGGACCGACACAGGTCACATGACCTGAGGTCAACTGACGGACCGACATAGGTCACACGACATGAAGTCAACTGACGGACCGACATAGGTCACACGACATGAGGTCAACTGACGGACCGACACAGGTCACATGACATGAGGTCAACTGACGGACCGACACAGGTCACGTGACCTGAGGTCAAGTGACGGACCAACACAGGTCACATGACCTGAGGTAAAGTGACGGACCAACATAGGTCACATGACCTGAGGTCAACTGACAAAACGACACAAGTCACATGACATGAAGTCAACTGACGGACCGACACTGGTCACACGACATGAGGTCAACTGACGGACCAACACGGGTCACATGACCTGAGGTCAACTGACGGACCGACATAGGTCACACGACATGAAGTCAACTGATGGACCGACACTGGTCACTCGACATGAGGTCAACTGACGGACCGACACAGGTCACATGACCTGAGGTCAAGTGACGGACCAACATAGGTCACATGACCTGAGGTCAACTGACAAAACGACACAAGTCACATGACATGAAGTCAACTGACGGACCGACACTGGTCACACGACATGAGGTCAACTGACGGACCAACACGGGTCACATGACCTGAGGTCAACTGACGGACCGACATAGGTCACACGACATGAAGTCAACTGATGGACCGACATGGTCACTCGACATGAGGTCAACTGACGGACCGACACAGGTCACATGACCTGAGGTCAACTGACGGACCGACACAGGTCACACGACATGAAGTCAAGTGACAGGACCAACACAGGTCACATGACCTGAGGTCAACTGACGGACCAACACAGGTCACATGACCTGAGGTCAACTGACGGACCGACATAGGTCACACGACATGAAGTCAACTGATGGGACCGACACTGGTCACTCGACATGAGGTCAACTGATGGACCGACACAGGTCACATGACCTGAGGTCAACTGATGGACCGACATAGGTCACACGACATGAGGTCAACTGACTGACCGACACAGGTCACATGACCTGAGGTCAAGTGACGGACCGACACAGGTCACATGACCTGAGGTGAACTGACGGACCAACACAGGTCACATGACCTGAGGTCAAGTGATGGACCAACACAGGTCACATGACCTGAGGTCAAGTGACGGACCAACACAGGTCACACAACATGAAGTCAACTGACGGACCAACACAGGTCACATGACATGAGGTCAACTGAGGGACCGACACAGGTCACATGACCTGAGGTCAAGTGACGGACCAACACAGGTCACATGACCTGAGGTCAACTGACAAAATGACACAGGTCACACGACATGAAGTCAACTGACGGACCGAC
The DNA here is from genome assembly GCA_038048925.1 of Garcialebias charrua. Lineage (NCBI taxonomy): Eukaryota > Metazoa > Chordata > Actinopteri > Cyprinodontiformes > Rivulidae > Garcialebias > Garcialebias charrua. The sequence goes on along the minus strand of JBBPBX010058638.1, from coordinate 12,031 downwards.
ACAGGTCACATGACCTGAGGTCAACTGATGGACTGACATAGGTCACATGACCTGAGGTCAACTGACGGACCGACACAGGTCACACGGCATGAGGTCAACTGACGTACCAACACAGGTCACATGACCTGAGGTCAACTGACACAACGACACAGGTCACATGACATGAAGTCAACTGACGGACCGACACAGGTCACATGACCTGAGGTCAACTGACGGACCAACACAGGTCACATGACCTGAGGTCAACTGACGGACCGACATAGGTCACACGACATGAAGTCAACTGATGGACCGACACAGGTCACATGACATGAGGTCAACTGACGGACCGACACAGGTCACATGACCTGAGGTCAAGTGACGAACCAACACAGGTCACATGACCTGAGGTCAACTGACAAAACGACAGGTCACACGACATGAAGTCAACTGACGGACCGACACAGGTCACATGACCAGAGGTCAACTGATGGACCGACATAGGTCACATGACCTGAGGTCAACTGACGGACCGACACAGGTCACAGGACCTGAGGTCAAGTGACGGACCAACACAGGTCTTATGACCTGAGGTCAACTGACAAAACGACACAGGTCACACGACATGAAGTCAACTGACGGACCGACACAGGTCACATGACCTGAGGTAAACTGACGGACCGACATAGGTCACATGACCTGAGGTCAAGTGACGGACCAACATATGTAGCCCACTGAAAGGGACCGGGGGATTTAGAAGCCAAGTTCACTTGCGCAAAAAAGCGCAGCCTTAGTCAAATTAGTGTTAAGCGTGCCCCCTCCTGTGGTGCGCCAGTAATGGCCTTATTTACAAAACAAAAGCGCCTGTTAACAGCTCATTATAGGATGTTAGCTAAAATCCTTCAGGTCACTCGACCCGTCTCTGGGTTCCAAAGGTAGAAATGTTAAATTACCCTTCTCTGGGACTTCTAGTGTTAATCAGCAGCTTCCAGTTGTAGAAAACCACCTTGTTGTTACGTTAAACATTTTGTGGTTAAGATTTTGGAGTGCAGGTCTGACACTAAGGAGACCCGCAGCAAGATCTATACACAGCTCTGTTCATACCATGAGACCAGCTTGGACTCCCTTAAACTGAAATGGGAAATGGACTTTGAGGAATCCATATCAGACTCAATCTGGCAAAAGATCATTTAGGACATTCATTCTTCCTCAATCTGCCTGAGACTCTGTAACTGAATTCAAGGTGATTCACTGGCTGCACTGGT
>JBBPBX010058637.1:2314-14677 GCA_038048925.1 Garcialebias charrua | reverse complement strand
GTGTGTGTATGTGTGTGTGTGTGTGTTCGTTGTAACCATATATATTACTGTATTATAAAACAAACCTCTAAACAGGCATCATTCACCACCAAAAGGTAACACTATAATTTGTTATAAATAAGCAAAATCACTGCCTAAAATCACGATGCGACAACAGAAGTCCCGCGAAGTTCAAGTGTTAAGCGAGGTGACGGGCAAAAAGAGAAAGATGGAGGGGCGCAAGCCGCTTAAGTACCCAGAGGGCGGGGCCTCTGGCGCGGCGGTGACGCCCCTAGCCATAAAGGCGTGAGTATATTTCTTCAGGTAATCATGCGGGGGCGCAATTCCCATAGCAAGTATGTCGCACCGAGAGACCGACTGAAAGAGAACTGACTGGATTATGTCAAAAGCAGATTGCAAAAACTGGAAAGCCTTAGCACCTGTTTTAGCTCGACAGTAAACAACTGTGTTATCAGCATAGAAATGTAAGGATGCATCAGGGATGCTCTGACCTACATTAGCTATGTAGATTGTAAAGAGGGTTGGTCCTAAGACTGAGCCTTGTGGTACACCATTTTTAACTGTTAAATAACTGGAAGAAGTACAGTTATATTGAACACATTGCAAGCCTCAGATCGGAAATATACTGTAGTTAGAAAACCAACCAATGGTGTGATCTGAGAAACCGATTTCTTAGAGCCTATGACACAAGATGTTATGATCCACAGTGTCAAAAGCTTTAGACAGGTCTAAGAAAAGTGCAGCACAATAATCCTTAGCATCCAATGCTTCAACAACATCATTAAGAACCTTCAGAGAAGCAGTCGTTGTGCTGTGTTTTTTCCTGAAACCAGATTGATGGAGAGGTAAGATGTTAAATGAGTCCAGATAATTTTTGATCTGAGAGTTTATCAGTTTTTCTAGAACCTTGGCTAAAATGCAGAGTTTAGAGATCGGTCGATAATTGTTCAGTGAGGTGGGGTCACCTCCCTTCAGCAAAGGAAGAACAAAGGCTGTTTTCCAAGCATCCGGAATGGTGTTTTGGCTTATGGACAGATTAAAGATGTGGGTCACAGGGACTGTGATGATATGAGCAGCCAGCCTTAAGAAATAAGGTGGAAGTTCATCTGGACCTGCAGATTTTTTAGGATCAAGACCTTTTTTAACAGTTTATTTTCCTCACTGACTGAGAACAGAGAAAAAGAGAAGGTGTGATTAACTGAGGATTGACTTGTAGGAGGGATTTGGTTAGTAGAAGTTTGGTTATTAGATGAAGTGGCTGGTTTTCCATTTGTAACTGTGTCAAATAATGAACTAGAAGCAATTAAATGTTTGAAACAGTTCAGGATCTCATGCTTATTTGACACATGAACACAATCAACGAGAAGTTGTGATGGGAGGTCAGATGATTGGAGGATGCCCAGGGCTGGACTGGGACAAAAAATCGGCCCGGGCATTTTGAGCAGAGTGGCCCACAGTGATGGCATAGTTACATTGAAAAAGTAACTTAGTTAAGTTACTGATTAGTCCTTGGGAAAAGTAACTTAGTTAAGTTACTGATTACTTGATTTGGAAAGTAACTAAGTTAGATTACTAAGTTACTTTATTAGTTACTTTCAGCAGCTGCTAACAAGAACCCTCTGTCACAATACATAAAAAATTTAAATGTTTTAATAAAATAATTACCAATTAAAAATATTCAAAAAACATAATGGTCTTTCTTGACTTTATTAAACATAAATACTTTTGATAAAAAATAAGGTATTTCTTGATTTCAATATCATAAATGAAGGTTGAATGAATAAAGAAATACTTGCTTTATATAAAAAAAATAGTGTCTTTACTTCACTAAACAAATAATATGTTTACAAAAAAGACTTATAAAATGATTATTTTGAAAATGTTTCAAGTGAACAATACGTTTGTATAGGCCAACTCTTTCAGGGATGAAGATGTTCACATCCTTGATAGAGAGGAACGATGGTTTGAGAGAGGAGTAAAGGAGGTCATCTTTGTGAAAAGAAACCGTCCATCATTAAACAGAGGTGGAGGCCTCCGGGTTCAACTGTCCCCCTCTTATGCCCCTTTTCCACTTGGTGGCTCGGGTCGGATGTGACGTCATATTTGCGGGCCAAACGCGCGTTGGACAGCATTTCCACCTCACAGATGCACGGCGCCGCGCCAAGATTCCGGACTCATCTCAGAGCAGGGTCCAGGCCGGCTGGACCCCGAACCGTGGGGAGGAGGCTGGACTGAGTTTGAGGAAGTGGCTGCCGCGAGGGAGCAAACACCGAAGGACTTTACAAGATTAACACGGTAAAAACAATTATTTGTATTTAAAATTATAGCAAACATGTGTCTTAAGCCGAACTATTCCTTAATAATTTCACGTTGTTGTCAAAACGGCAGGATTTAAAAAAGTAGTTTCGCCATGTGCACGCGCGCGCGCGCACGTGAGCCGTCTTTATTTCTATAATGTAGCTAAATAAACGCTTTAAAAAATATATTTCATAGCTGACGTTATATCAAGAGGGTGCTTGAGCTTAACAGTTCCTTAATAATTTCACGTTGTGGTCAAATCAGCTGGATTTAACAAAGTAGGTCGACACGTGCACATCACATGCACGCGCGGGTGGGGTCGATCGGCGTTCTTTCTTTTAAATGTAGCTAAATAAAAGCTTAAAAAATATATTTCATAGCTGGCTTTATACCACGAGGGTTCCTCAGGTTAACAAGTCCTTAATAATGTCACGTTGTGGTCAAATCTGCTGGATTTAAATTGATTTGTTTTGACTAATTCCAAACCTGTCACATGTGCTTCGAAAATAAATTATTAAAAAATCGAATTTTAATTCAAATAACTCCAACAGCTTACAGTATGTACATAAACATGTAGTGATTACACTGTGTTGGTTTGAAAAATATCTGCTTTGTGGTTTCTGAGATCTAAGATATGTGTTAAATACTAGTAGAAAAAAAAAGCTAGGTTGACACACTTAAAAAATCGAATTTTAATTCAAATAACTCCAACAGCTTACAGTATGCACATAAACATGTTGTGATTACACTTTGTTGGTTTGAAAAATATCTGCTTTGTGGTTTCTGAGATATTTGATATATGTATATATATCTTACATATATCTTATAAAATATATCTACATATAAAACAGTTTCTAGACTGAATTACCGGTAACCATGTTTTTCTTTTTTTTACAGTTAAGACGAAGAAGTCAACACCAGAATTTATCAACTTGTGTCTTCTGGAGGAAGCACATGAGACAACAGGAAAAAAATCATTTAGGTGGATGCAGTATTTATTTTTGTGCTTTTTTCACTTCTTAGTTTTCATAATAAACATTTTATTTCTTAAGTGGTGTCATTGAACAATAATTTCCTAAACATATTTTACAATGTTAAGTGTGTACAGTATAGTGTTTGTTTAAAAACATACTGGAAGTTAAGAATATTTTCCATTTGCATTTGACCTTTAAAGAATCATAAGAAAAAGATTATTAGATTTGAACAGCCATCCATCCATCCATCCATCCTTCCTGATGTCGTGTCATGAGTAGTGCAGCAGCTTTTGCCAGGATGCACAGATGTCAACATGAACCCATCCATCCATCCATCCATCCTGATGTCGGGTTGTGGGTGCAGCAGCTTTTCCAAGGATGCACAGACGTCGCCATCAACCCCGATGAAGCTGTTCTTGGATGCCCAAACGAGTTTCCTGATCAACAAACATTTAATTATTAATACTTTGTTTTTACGTTTAAAGAAACATGCTTTTAATGTTTATGGGACAGTTTAAACCAAATTATCCATTTGCATTTGACTTTGAATTATCCCTGACAAAATATTACCGTTTAAATTTAATGAAATACAAACATTTAATATTACAGGGCCAATTGAAACCTAATTAATTCCTAATCTGTACCTTACTGTAAAAATAGTTTAACTGATTACAGGGCAGTGTGATCAATGTGTTAAGCAATGTTAACAGGAACCTTGTGCATATATGAGAATAATAAGAGAGAGATAAGAGATTTTTTTTATTAACATTGCACCAGTAAACCAATACAACGTGATCATGTAAACACAGTCTTCCAGAGGTCAGAGAATGTTAAGCTGCTGCAATTCAAAACATGCATGTTCAAAACACGCATGTTCGTCAGCGCGGCCATCTCTCATCCATCATGGATGAAGAGCAAAACAGATATGGAAAAAGGAAAAGCACAGTAGGTATCATTTGTGATATTCAAAAAAAGAATTTATCAAAGATTGCCTGAGGACACTCCATGATAAAGTCTCAAAAACTCTATCAGCGAAAGCACAGTCACACGAGACATTGTTGCAGTTTTGACGACAGGCAAGGAGATATTTAGTCTGTGAGTAACTTCAAAGAACACAGTTCAGCAGTTTGTTCAGCTGGGCGTCATCCGAGCCACACACAGAGATCTCTGGGGGGTGCGGGTGAGGGAGATCAGCAAGGGCACTTCAACTCTACGCTCCAGGAGAAAGTTTCCAAACAGGCCTCTTTTCAAGGACGTGTGCAGAAACCAGATTAGATAGTCTTTTTGTTTATTCCAATTCAGACCACAGTGTTCTTTTTCACTGCAGCCTCCAAGTCCAGACGCTGTTTCAGAGCCAAAATTCCAAATCATATGAGGTTCCGGTCTATGAACCCCCATCCATGCCCAGTTGGGACCCAGGCGGCTGTAAACGAGTTCCAAAACGCCCAGCAGGTCCCCGGTAGTCCACCGACGCACCCAACGTGCGATTGAGCTCATACAACAGCTGGGATGAGTTGCTCACGGCCCGGATCAGAGAATCATGCTGATCAGGGAGTTTCGCCAGCGCGCTGATAGCCGCCGAAGCCCTCCTCAGCTTCAGGTAGCAGACAGTCCCTCCGATGCCAAAAAAAAGAGCAGCTGCTACTAATAGTCCAATAATCCACAAATCTTCCACGTCTTCGACACTCAAGACGGTCAAACACATAGGCTGCCACTGTCCCCATGAGTCCATCATGTATCCAGCCGCGTGTGTGTCAGAGGGGCAGACCGCTTCTCCTGGCACGGTCCGCTTCGTGGAAAAAATCTTATCTATTGAAGAAACAGCCCAATTTACTAATTCCATCGCAAATTGGTTCGAGTGAGCGCTGAAGTGTCAGACGAGACAAAAAGCAAGCAGGGAGGAGGAAAAAAACTTAGGGAAGGAAGGAGCAGAAAGATATGTGACTTGCCTTGTCGAGAGCGGGGCAACAAAATGGAAAATGGAAAACACATGGGTTTAAAACAAGCTGAAAAGTCTATAAAGTAAGATCAGAGCATTAAATAGCTCAAGGGACATTACCGCCAACAGGTGGTGAGACAAGGTCCTGCAGGGTGTTCTTCTTCTAATGTTTAGTGGTGGCTAGTAAATAGCTTGAGGTAACACTACCGCCACCACGTGGTAGGACGAGTGAGATTCTACACCCCGCCCACAGAAGGGCTGCAGATAGTGAATGGAGACAAAACCGTACATGTGAGCCGATCCTAACTGGAACAGACCGGACCAGACTGAGCCGCTCTGGGCCGGTAAGTGGAAAAGGGGCATTAGAGTTACCAATCAGTCTAACATGCATGTTTTTGGTCTGTGGGAGGAAACCGGAGTACCCAGAGAAAACCCACGCATGCACGGAGAGAACATGCAAACTCCACTCAAGAAAGGTCCCCGGCCAGGATTTGATCCGGCGACCTTCTCGCTGAGAGGCAACAGCTCTGCCAACTGAGCCACCGTGTTGCATATGAAACCAATTAAGAAAATGGAGATATGGGACGAGCTAGTAAAATCAGCCAACTGTAGCCCAAAATTATGTTTTTAGCAAGTAGACTCTTCCATATATTACTTGAAATATACACATTTGTCTGAGGGTTGTTACATTTGCATTTAAGTTAATAAGCTATTGTTACGTCTGGTCCTCTGGACATTCAAAAAAAATAAAATAATTGTAGAAATGTTTTTTCTACCTGGATTATTGAGCATGCATCAGGGTAAGCTATTGTTACATTTTGTTAAATAAAACATTTATATTGGCCAAAAATTTAAACTGTATTTTAAATTAGCTATTGAATGCCCTGATTCCTAAAGGTTGGTAATGGCCATAGAAAAAAATACAGCTCTTGTGCAGTAGAATATATGTAAACTAAAATGAGATAAGTTTGACATGCCTGTCATAACTTTGTGACTATTTTTAGAAAAATATTGTTGCAAAAATTATAATTTTATTGACATAATGGTATTTGAGAAGTACAGACCCCTTCGTGAATGCTGTTGGCCAGAGTGATACAACCTCAACACACTGGTTGTAAGACTTCTTCTTCTTTCTGCCTTTCCCTTTTCAGGGGTCGCCACAGCGAGTCATCCTCCTCCACCTCACTCTGTCCTCTGCATCCTCTGTCCTCACTCCAACTACCTTCATGTCCTCTCTAACTGCATCCATGTATCTCCTCTTTGGCCTTCCTCTGTGTCTTTTTCCTGGCAGCTGCATTTCTAACATCCTTCTACCAATATACCCACTGTCCCTCCTCTGGACATGTCCAAACCATCTCAGCCTGGCCTCCCTAACTTTATCTCCCAGTTGTTCAACATGTGCTATACCTCTGATTATTTCATTCCTAATCTTAACCATCCTTGTCACTCCTAAGGAGAACCTCAGCATCTTCATTTCTGCTACTTCCAGTTCTTTTTCCTGTCTTTTTGTCAATGCCACAGTCTCCTTACCATACAACATGGCAGCACGGTGGCACAACTGGTAGAGCTGCTGCCTCTCAGCGAGAAGGTTGCCGGTTCAAATCCCGGTCCGGGGCCTTTCTGGGTGGAGTTTGCATGTTCTCCCCGTGCATGCGTGGGTTTCCTCCGGGTACTCCGGTTTCCTCCCACAGACCAAAAAACATGCTTGTTAGGCTGATTGGTGACTCTAAATTGACCCTAGGTGTGAGTGTGAGAGTGGATGGTTGTTTGGTGTGAGTGAGACAGGTCCCTCTTGTAAATGAGTCCCCGTGACTCAACGAGGCTAGCCTGTATAAATAAAGGTTGAATGAATGAATGAAAAAACATAGCTGGTCTCACCACTGTCTTGTAAACTTTTCCTTTGACCTTTGCTGACACCTTTTTGTCACAAATCACTCCTGAAACTTTTCTCCATCCGCTCCATCCTGCCTGGACTCTCTTGTTCACTTCTTTACCACATTCCCCATTTTCCTGGACAATGGACCCCAAGTACTTGAAGTCTTGCACCTTTGTGACCTCTGCTCCTTGTAGCCTCACTGTTCCACTGGCCTCCCTCTCATTCACACACGTCTTACTATGGCTGACTTTCATTCCTCTTCTTTCAAGTGAATACCTCCACCTCTCCAAGTTCTCTTCCACCTGTTCCCTGTTCTCACCACATATCACAATGTCATCTGCAAACATCATAGTCCATGGGGATTCCTGCCTGACCTCATCTGTTAGTCGGTCCATCACCAGAGCAAACAAGAAGGGGCTCAGAGCCGATCCTTGATGCAATCCCACCTCCACCTTGAAGCTATCTGTCACTCCTACAGCACATCTCACCACTGTCCTGCTGTCCTCATACATGTCCTGTACCAGTCTAACATACTTTTCTGCCACTCCAGATTTCCTCATGCAATACCACACCTCCTCTCTTGGCACCCTGTCATATGCTTTTTCTAAATCCACAAACACACAATGGAGTTCTTTCTGACCCTCTCTGTACTTCTCTATCAACATCCTCAAAGCAAAGATGGCATCTGTGGTGCTCTTTCTTGGCATGAAACCATACTGTTGCTCACAGATAGTCACCTCTTGTCTAAGCCTTCCTTCCACAACTCTCTCCCAGATCTTCATTGTGTGGCTCATCAACTTCAAAGTCAAAGTCAACTTTATTGTCAGAACCATACCTGTCAAGTTTTGGATTTAAAAATAAGGGAAATTTTCTGCCGGGTATGCCGAGCCGTCCCACTAGCCCAGGGATCTGCAACCTTTATGATCAAAAGAGCCATTTCTGCCCCTTTGTTCACTAAATTAAACGTTTCCGGAGCCACAATACCTGCTACAACTGGGATTCTCAACTGGTGGCCCACAGACCACTTTAAGTTTGTTAAAGGACAATTTTCTGACCTGTAGTTTTCTGGCCATTGCAAAGCTGAAAATATCTAATGATTTGTTGATATTTTTACATTTTAGACTAAAAAAGACCAGATTATCATAAAGAAGGAAAAATAATGTGATCTTTCCCAATTAAAAAATAAAATAATAAACTATGCAGGTCTAGGTAAATTATTTTAATTGTGGAAAAATTAAATATCCTACTTCAAATAAATAAAGTTAACTTATGTTTTACTCCTTCTATTAGTTCTAGTATTCACACATTTGCAAAGGAAATGACAGGAAAAACTGCTAAAACTAGCCCTTTTTGTTGTTATAAGAACAAATAAAATTCAGTTTAAAGTTAGTTTTGATCAAAGCTTGGAAGAGCCACTGCTGAGGGACCAAAGAGCTGCATGTGGCTCCAGAGCCTCAGGTTGCAGACCCCTGCAAAGTCCAGGACCCCTTACATTTTAAGACAGGTTTACAAGAAATCTAAAATAACTACCTATCAGCCTCTTTCAAACCAGTTATGTGATCACAATCTGACAGGCTTACCTTTGTGCTTGACGGATTTCTCATGCTGACGGACATCGTTCCTTCCCCCATGAGAGAGAGACACTAAAGTCGCAGTTACAAATCTTAAAAAACGCGTAATAAACTTTAGGAAAGTAAATTCGCTGTCCCATTTTTCAACATTTTTACACGAAGTCTTAACTTTTTTGGCAGGGACGCGTCCTCTCTCGTTACTTCTCGTTACATCCATCTCTGTGTTTTTCCGGGTTTGTGTTCCCCGCTGCCAGCAGTAACATCGCGAGAACTGCCACCGAGGCGACTGCAGGTGGCAGTTCTCGCGAGGCTAGTGACAGAGGCACCGGAATGTGTTTTTTATTTATTTTAAATAATATTATAATACGGGAGATTTCCGGGAAAATAATAATTCGGGATCACGACGGGAAAGAGGGGTAAAATACGGTAGTTTCCCGGCCAAAACGGGAGACTTGACAGATATGGTCAGAACTGCAATATATACAGGACTTACAGGACTTAACTTAATTCCCCTGTGTAGTTGCTACAACTCTGTACATCACCCTTGTTCTTAAAAATGGGAGCCAGCGCACTTCTTCTCCATTCTTCAGGCATTTTCTCACCATCAAATATTCCATTAAATATTTGAGTCAAAAACCTCACTGTCATCTCTCCAAGACATTTCCAAACCTCCACTGGTATGTCATCAGGTCCTACTGCCTTCCCCTTCTTCATTCTTTTCAGAGCTTTCTGGACTTAACCCTCACTAATCTTTCCCACTTCCTGGTCCACAGTTTCTATGACCTCCACTCTTCTTTCTCTTTCATTCTCTTCATTCATTAGCTCCTCAAAGTAATCCTTCCATCTTCCCATCACACTCTCCTCACTTGTTAGAACATTCCCATTCCCATCTTTAATAAGCCTAACCTGCTGCACATCCTTTCCAGCCTGATCCCTCTGTCTTGCCAATCGGTACAAGTCCTTCTCGCCCTCTTTAGTGTCCAGTCTCCCATACAACTCATTGTACGCCCTCTGCTTTGCCTTAGCTACTTCCCTCTTTGCTCTATGTCCCATCTCCTTATATTCCTGTCTCCTCTCTTCAGTCCTCTCACTGTCATATTTCTTCTTGGCTAATCTCTTTCTTTGAATGGCGTCCTGCACTTCACTATTCCACCACCAGGTTTCCTTATCATCCATTCTCTGTCCAGATGACACACCAAGTACCTTCCTACCTGTCTCTCTAATTACTGTTGCTGTAGTAGCCCAGTCACTTGGAAGCTCTTTCTTACCACCCAGAGCCTTTAACAGCTCGTCTCTGAATTTCTCACAACATTCTTCCTTCTTTAGCTTCCACCATTTGGTCTTCTTCTCTGATTTTACTCTTTTTCTCTTCTTCGCAACAACAGTCATTCTACACACAACCATCCGATGCTGTCTGGCCACGCTCTCCCCTGCCACAACCTTACAGTCTCCAATCTCCCTCAGGTTTCCTCTTCTACACAGAATGTAGTCGACCTGTGTACTCCTTCCTCCACTCTTATAGGTCACTCTATGTTCCTCCCTCTTTTGGAAATAGGTATTGACTATAGCCATTTCCATTCTCTTGGCAAAATCCACCACCATCTGTCCTTCCTGGTTTCTTTCCTTGACACCAAACCTACCCATCACTTCCTCATCCTCTGTTTCCTTCACCAACATGTCCATTCAGGTCTGCTCCAATCACCACTCTTTCCTCCCTGGGAATACTCTCTATCACTTCATCCAAATCTTTCCAAAATTTATCTTTCTCCTCCCCATCACATCCAACCTGTGGAGCATAACCACTGACTATGTTTAGCATCAGACCTTCTACTTCTACCTTTAGACACATCACCCTATCTGACACTCTCTTCACCTCTACTACATTCTTTGCCAACTCCTCCTTCAGGACCACCCCTACTCCATTTCTCTTTCTATCCACACCATGGTAAAACAGTTTGAACCCTGCTCCAATACTGTGAGCCTTGCTGCCCTTCCACTTGGTCTCTTGGACACATAAAACATCTACCTTTCTTCTCTGCATCATGTCAGCCAGCTCTCTACCTTTGCCTGTCATTGTCCCCACATTTAGAGTTGCAACCCTCAGTCCTACATTCTTCACTTTCCTCCTCTCCCTCTGTCTCCTGACACGTTTTCCTCCTCGGGGTCTTCGACTAACAGTAGTACAATTTCCGCCGGCACCCTGTTTGTCAACAGCACCGGTGGCGGACGTTGTTAACCCGGGCCTCGACCGATCTGGTATGGTTTCACTTTGATGAACTCGCATTATGGTTTTGGCAAGTGTTTTACATCGGATGCCATTCCTGACACAACCCTCACCATTTACCCGGGCTTGGGACCGGCACAAGAGATACAATGGCTTGTGCTCCCTAGTGGCTGGTTTACTCTGGTTGTAAGACTCAACTTGCATTTAAGCCACAACTTTATTTTCTTTACTGTAGTAGTAAGAGAGGGAGTAACAAAATGGTATACAGTAAAGCAACTATGTCCTATGGATGTGGAAAAATTGACTTAATGTTCACACTTTGCTCACTGTTTTTCATGTAAATCCTGTCAGCACACATCTTCACTGGTCACAAAAAAAATCTAATTCAAGCGTGGATTTTCTTCATTTTTGTTTTTTTGCATAAAATAATTATGCATTCAACCTGCCATTTATTGTTTTAGGGGTTGAATAAAAGAGGATAATGTTGAATAAAGAATATTACTCTGCTTTCTTTCTTTGTTGGAACAGGTGTGAATAAAACACACTAATTAATAATAATAATAATAATAATAATGAATTTAATTTATAACGCACTTTTCATTAATGAAAATCTCAAAGTGCTATTAATTAATAAAACACGTCTAATTCTTTCTTGATTCCTCCAGGGTCAGCTGTTATCTAGGTTTTTTTTTATTTTTTTTTAGCTTTGGCTGTGTTCGACTACAAGAGAAATCCCATTTTACTGTTAGATTACCTTTAGATGAATATAATTCATGCTTGTAAGAAGAGGACTTTCTAAATGTATAAATAGCTTTGAACAAGTTGCACTTTGAATATACATGCAATCATTGAGGCCTGTGTTAAGTATCGTATGTCAAAACTGAACCTATATGTTTTTAGCTCCACTTTATTAAGCTTTAAGTCAACATGTTGGCTGTGAGGCTCTACAGGTGAAGGACTGTCTTCCTAATTTCTGCATTCATCTCCACATTTGCACAGAATACAATTTAGTCTCATTTTCTCCAGGCTGCAAGTGCTTAAAGATTCAGTGGTTTTCTTAACCTCATTACCTCCTAATACTCCTTATTTCCCCTTCATCCATAATGAGATAGGATAAAGCAATTTATCATTGTCACGTCTCTTTTTTCACTCATTGTTTTCTGTTTTATTGTGGCCCGGAACAATTTTAGGGCAAGTATTGATACATTTAGGTTAAATGAAGAGTAGCTGCAGGGACAGACAACCTTTTATTTTCTACTAAAGATTGTGGGCAGATTTTCTGCAATGGAAATGTAACTAAATGTTATTGCCCTCATCATGGAAATCACTTTTTCCTTTAAGGCTTCAATTTGTGCCTCTTTTCTTCGTATAAATTATTGATAGCTGGGAAAGATTTTTGTGGAGTAAGTGTTTTAGATTAAATATGAATGTTTAGAAACTTGGTAATTGTGTCATAGTTTCTGACTAAACGCACCGTTGTG